>CAXAJV010000762.1:0-87000 GCA_963969225.1 Xylocopa violacea
TACGGGACGTCACGAACGGGATTCTGTAAAACATTACCAGCGAGGGGCTAGATGTCTTAGGTTAGGTTATATTACGTTATAGACGAATATAATGTTCCCACCGAGAAGTAGGGGCCGATACGCCAGGATTGTTGTAAAACACTACATCCGAGATGTTAGCCTGCCTTAGGTTAGGATATATATCGCTGTAGACGTATATAACGTCCCAACCGAGACGTACGGGACGGCAAGAACGGGATTCTGTAAAACATTACCAGCGAGGGGCTAGATGGGTTAGGATAGGTCATGTTACGTTATAGACGAATATAATGTTCCCACCGAGAAGTAGGGGCCGATAAGTCAGGAATGTTGTAAAATACTACATGCGAGATGATAGCCTGCCTTAGGTTAGGATATATAACGCTGTAGACGTATATAATGTCCCAACCGAGACGTACGGGACGACACAAACGGGATTCTGTAAAACATTACCAGCGAGGGGCTAGATGTGTTAGGTAAGGTTATATTACGCTATAGACCTATATAATGTCCCCACCAAGAAGTTTAGGCCGATACGCCAGGATTGTTGTAAAACACTACATCCGAGATGATAGCCTGCCTTAGGTTAGGATATATAACGCTATAGACGTATATAACGTCCCAACCGAGATGTACGGGACGTCACGAACGGGATTCTGTAAAACATTACCAGCGAGGGGCTAGATGTGTTAGGTTAGGTTATATTACGTTATAGACGAATATAATGTTCCCACCGAGAAGTAGGGGCCGATACGCCAGGATTGTTGTAAAATACTACATCCGAAAAGTTAGCCTCCCTTACGTTAGGATATATATCGCTGTAGACGTATATAATATCCCAACCGAGATGTACGGGACGACAGGAACGGGATTCTGTAAAACATTACCAGCGAGGGGCTAGATGGGTTAGATTAGGTTGTGATACGTTATAGACGTATATAATGTTCCCACCGAGAAGTAGGGGCCGATACGCCAGGCATGTTGTAAAATACTACATCCGAGATGATAGCCTGCCTTAGGTTAGGATATATAACGCTATAGACGTATATAATATTCCAACCGAGATGTACGGGAGGTCACGAACGGGATTCTGTAAAACATTACCAGCGAGGGGATAGATGTGTTAGGTTAGGTTATATTACGTTATAGACGAATATAATGTTCCCACCGAGAAGTAGGGGCTGATACGCCAGGAATGTTGTAAAATACAACATCCGAGATGACAGCCTGCCTTACGTTAGGATATATATCGCTGTAGACGTATATAATATCCCAACCGAGATGTACGGGACGACAGGAACGGGATTCTGTAAAACATTACCAGCGAGGGGCTAGATGTGTTAGATTAGGTTATCTTACGTTATAGACCTATATAATGTTCCCACCGAGAAGTAGGGGCCGATACGCCAGGAATGTTGTAAAATACAACATCCGAGATGTCAGCCTGCCTTACGTTAGGATATATATCGCTGTAGACGTTTATAATGTCCCAACCGAGACGTACGGGACGACAGGAACGGGATTCTGTAAAACATTACCAGCGAGGGCCTGGATGGGTTAGATTAGGTTGTGATACGTTATAGACGTATAGAATGTTCCCACCGAGAAGTAGGGGCCGATATGCCAGGAATATTGTAAAATACTGCATCCTGGATGATAGCCTGCCTTAGGTTAGGATATATATCGCTGTAGACGTATATAACGTCCCAACCGAGATGTACGGGACGGCCCGAACGGGATTCTGTAAAACATTACCAGCGAGGGGCTAAATGGGTTAGGTTAGGTTGTGATACGTTATAGACGTATATAATGTTCCCACCGAGAAGTAGGGGCCGATACGCCAGGCATGTTTTAAAATACTGCATCCGAGATGATAGCCTGCCTTACGTTAGGATATATAACGCTGTAGACGTTTATAATGTCCCAACCGAGACGTACGGGACGACAGGAACCGGATTCTGTAAAACATTACCAGCGAGGGCCTGGATGGGTTAGATTAGGTTGTGATACGTTATAGACGTATATAATGTTCCCACCGAGAAGTAGGGGCCGATATGCCAGGAATGTTGTAAAATACTGCATCCTGGATGATAGCCTGCCTTAGGTTAGGATATATAACGCTGTAGACGTATATAATGTCCCAACCGAGACGTACGGGACGACACAAACGGGATTCTGTAAAACATTACCAGCGAGGGGCTAGATGTGTTAGGTAAGGTTATATTACGCTATAGACCTATATAATGTTCCCACCGAGAAGTAGGGGCCGATACGCCAGGAATGTTGTAAAATACAACATCCGAGATGTCAGCCTGCCTTACGTTAGGATATATATCGCTGTAGACGTTTATAATGTCCCAACCGAGACGTACGGGACGAAACGAACGGGATTCTGTAAAACATTACCAGCGAGGGGCTAGATGGGTTAGGTTAGGTTATGTTACGTTATACACGAATATAATGTTCCCACCGAGAAGTAGGGGCCGATACGTCAGGAATGTTGTAAAGTACTACATCCGAGATGATAGCCTGCCTTAGGTTAGGATATATAACGCTGTAGACGTATATAATGTCCCAACCGAGACGCACGGGACGACACGAACGGGATTCTGTAAAACATTACCAACGAGGGGCTAGATGTGTTAGGTTAGGTTATATTACGTAACAGACGAATATAATGTTCCCACCGAGAAGTAGGGGCCAATACGCCAGGAATGTTGTAAAATGCTACATCCGAGATAATAGCCTGCCTTAGGTTAGGATATATAACGCTATAGACGTATTTAATATTCCAACCGAGATGTACGGGACGTCACGAACGGGATTCTGTAAAACATTACCAGCGAGGGGCTAGATGTGTTAGGTTAGGTTATATTACGTTATAGACGAATATAATGTTCCCACCGAGAAGTACGGGCCGATACGCCAGGATTGTTGTAAAACACTACATCCGAGATGATAGCCTGCCTTAGGTTAGGATATATAACGCTATAGACGTATATAATGTCCCAACCGAGATGTACGGGACGTCACGAACGGGATTCTGTAAAACATTACCAGCGAGGGGCTAGATGTGTTAGGTTAGGTTATATTACGTTATAGACGAATATAATATTCCCACCGAGAAGTAGGGGCCGATACGCCAGGAATGTTGTAAAACACTACATCCGAGGTGTTAGCCTGCCTTACGTTAGGATATATATCGCTGTAGACGTATATAACGTCCCAACCGAGACGTACGGGACGGTACGAACGGGATTCAGTAAAACATTACCAGCGAGGGGCTAGATGGGTTAGGTTAGGTTGTGATACGTTATAGATCTATATAATGTTCCCACCGAGAAGTAGGGGCCGATACGTCAGGAATGTTGTAAAATACTACATCCGAGATGATAGCCTGCCTTAGGTTAGTATATATAACGCTATAGACGTATATAATGTCCCAACCGAGACGTACGAGACGACACGAACGGAATTCAAGAAAACATTACCAGCGAGGGGCTAGATGTGTTAGGTAAGGTTATATTACGCTATAGACCTATATAATGTTCCCACCGAGAAGTAGGGGCCGATACGCCAGGAATGTTGTAAAATACAACATCCGAGATGTCAGCCTGCCTTACGTTAGGATATATATCGCTGTAGACGTTTATAATGTCCCAACCGAGACGTACGGGACGAAACGAACGGGATTCTGTAAAACATTACCAGCGAGGGGCTAGATGGGTTAGGTTAGGTTATGTTACGTTATACACGAATATAATGTTCCCACCGAGAAGTAGGGGCCGATACGTCAGGAATGTTGTAAAGTACTACATCCGAGATGATAGCCTGCCTTAGGTTAGGATATATAACGCTGTAGACGTATATAATGTCCCAACCGAGACGCACGGGGCGACACGAACGGGATTCTGTAAAACATTACCAACGAGGGGCTAGATGTGTTAGGTTAGGTTACATTACGTTATAGACCTATATAATGTTCCCACCGAGAAGTAGGGGCCGATACGTCAGGAATGTTGTAAAATACTACATCCGAGATGATAGCCTGCCTCAGGTTAGGATATATAACGCTATAGACGTATATAATATCCCAACCGAGACGTACGGGACGACACGAACGGGATTCAAGAAAACATTACCAGCGAGGGGCTAGATGTGTTAGGTTAGGTTGTCTTACGTGACAGACCTATATGATGTTCCCGCCGAGAAGTAGAGGCCGATACGCCAGGAATGTTGTAAAATAGTACATCCGAGATGTTAGCCTGCCTTACGTTAGGATATATATCGGTGTAGGCGTATATAATATCCCAACCGAGATGTGCGGGACGACAGGAACGGGAATCTGTAAAACATTACCAGAGAGGGGCTAGATGGGTTAGGTTAGGTTGTGATACGTTATAGACGTATATAATGTTCCCACCGAGAAGTAGGGGCCCATACGCCAGGAATGTTGTAAAATACTACATCCGAGATGATAGCCTGCCTTAGGTTAGGATATATAACGCTATAGACGTATATAACATTCCAACCGATATGTACGGGACTTTACGAACGGGATTCTGTAAAACATTACCAGCGAGGGGCTAGATGTGTTAGGTTAGGTTATCTTACGTTATAGACCTATAGAATGTTCACACCGAGATGTAGGGGCCGATACGCCAGGAATGTTGTAAAATACAACATCCGAGATGTCAGCCTGCCTTACGTTAGGATGTATATCGCTGTAGACGTTTATAATGTCCCAATCGTGACGTACGGGACGACACGAACGGGATTCTGTAAAACATTACCAGCGAGGGGCTAGATGGGTTAGGTTAGGATGTGATACGCTATAGACGTATATAACGTTCCCACCGAGAAGTATAGGCCGATACGCCAGGAATGTTGTAAAACACTACATCCGAGATGTTAGCCTGCCTTAGGTTAGGATATATATCGCTGTAGACGTATACAACGTCCCAACCGAGACGTACGGGACGACAGGAACGGGATTCTGTAAAACATTACCAGCGAGGGCCTGGATGTGTTAGATTAGGTTGTGATACGTTATAGACGTATATAATGTTCCCACCGAGAAGTAGGGGCCGATATGCCAGGAATGTTGTAAAATACTGCATCCTGGATGATAGCCTGCCTTAGGTTAGGATATATAACGCTGTAGACGTATATAATGTCCCAACCGAGACTTACGGGACGACACAAACGGTATTCTGTAAAACATTACCAGCGAGGGGCTAGATGTGTTAGGTAAGGTTATATTACGCTATAGACCTATATAATGTCCCCACCAAGAAGTATAGGCCGATACGCCAGGAATGTTGTAAAATACTACATCCGAGATGATAGCCTGCCTTAGGTTAGGATATATAACGCTATAGACGTATTTAATATTCCAACCGAGATGTACGGGACGTCACGAACGGGATTCTGTAAAACATTACCAGCGAGGGGCTAGATGTGTTAGGTTAGGTTATATTACGTTATAGACGAATATAATGTTCCCACCGAGAAGTAGGGGCCGATACGCCAGGATTGTTGTAAAACACTACATCCGAGATGTTAGCCTGCCTTAGGTTAGGATATATATCGCTGTAGGCGTATATAACGTCCCAACCGAGACGTACGGGACGGCACGAACGGGATTCTGTAAAACATTACCAGCGAGGGGCTAGATGGGTTAGGTTAGGTTATGTTACGTTATAGACGAATATAATGTTCCCACCGAGAAGTAGGGGCCGATACGCCAGGATTGTTGTAAAATACTACATCCGAAATGTTAGCCTGCCTTACGTTAGGATATATATCGCTGTAGACGTATACAATATCCCAACCGAGATGTACGGGACGACAGGAACGGGATTCTGAAGAACATTACCAGCGAGGGGCTAGATGTGTTAGATTAGGTTATCTTACGTTATAGACCTATATAATGTTCCCACCGAGAAGTAGGGGCTGATACGCCAGGAATGTTGTAAAATACTACATCCGAGATGTTAGCCTGCCTTACGTTTGGATATATATCGCTGTAGACGTATATAATATCCCAACCGAGATGTACGGGACGTCACGAACGGGATTCTGTAAAACATTACCAGCGATGGGCTAGATGGGTTAGGTTAGGATGTGATACGCTATGGACGTATATAATGTTCCCACCGAGAACGGGGGCCGATACGCCAGGAATGTTGTAAAATACTACATCCGAGATGATAGCCTGCCTTACGTTAGGATATATATCGCTGTAGACGTATATAACGTCCCAACCGAGACGTACGGCACGGCACGAACGGGATTCTGTAAAACATTACCAGCGATGGGCTAGATGGGTTAGGTTAGGATGTGATACGCTATGGACGTATATAATGTTCCCACCGAGAACGGGGGCCGATACGCCAGGAATGTTGTAAAATACTACATCCGAGATGTTAGCCTGCCTCACGTTAGGATATATATCGCTGTAGACGTATATAACGTCCCAACCGAGACGTACGGCACGGCACGAACGGGATTCTGTAAAACATTACCAGCGAGGTGCTAGATGGGTTAGGTTAGGTTGTGATACGTCATAGACGTATATAATGTTCCCACCGAGAAGCAGGGGCCGATACGCCAGGCATGTTGTAAAATACTGCATCCGAGATGATAGCCTGCCTTAGGTTAGGATATATAACGCTGTAGACGTATATAATGTCCCAACCGAGACGTACGGCACGGCACGAACGGGATTCTGTAAAACAATACCAGCGAGGTGCTAGATGTGTTAGGTTAGGTTGTGATACGTCATAGACGTATATAATGTTCCCACCAAGAAGTAGGGGCCGATACGCCAGGAATGTTGTAAAATACTACATCCGAGATGATAGCCTGCCTTAGGTTAGGATATATATCGGTGTAGACGTAAATAATATCCCAACCGAGATGTACGGGACGACAGGAACGGGATTCCGTAAAACATTACCAGCGAGGGGCTAGATGGGTTAGGTTAGGTTGTGATACGCTATGGACGTATATAATGTTCCCACCGAGAACGGGGGCCGATACGCCAAGAATGTTGTAAAATACTACATCCGAGATGATAGCCTGCCTTAGGTTAGGATATATAACGCTATAGACGTATATAATATTCCAACCGAGATGTACAGGACGTCACGAACGAGATTCTGTAAAACATTACCAGCGAGGGCCTAGATGTGTTAGGTTAGGTTATATTACGTAACAGACGAATATAATGTTCCCACCGAGAAGTAGGGGCCGATACGCCAGGAATGTTGTAAAATACTACATCCGAGATAATAGCCTGCCTTAGGTTAGGATATATAACGCTATAGACGTATTTAATATTCCAACCGAGATGTACGGGACGTCACGAACGGGATTCTGTAAAACATTACCAGCGAGGGGCTAGATGTGTTAGGTTAGGTTATATTACGTTATAGACGAATATAATGTTCCCACCGAGAAGTACGGGCCGATACGCCAGGATTGTTGTAAAACACTACATCCGAGATGATAGCCTGCCTTAGGTTAGGATATATAACGCTATAGACGTATATAATGTCCCAACCGAGATGTACGGGACGTCACGAACGGGATTCTGTAAAACATCACCAGCGAGGGGCTAGATGTGTTAGGTTAGGTTATATTACGTTATAGACGAATATAATGTTCCCACCGAGAAGTAGGGGCCGATACGCCAGGAATGTTGTAAAACACTACATCCGAGGTGTTAGCCTGCCTTTCGTTAGGATATATATCGCTGTAGACGTATATAACGTCCCAACCGAGACGTACGGGACGGTACGAACGGGATTCTGTAAAACATTACCAGCGAGGGGCTAGATGGGTTAGGTTAGGTTGTGATACGTTATAGATCTATATAATGTTCCCACCGAGAAGTAGGGGCCGATACGTCAGGAATGTTGTAAAATACTACATCCGAGATGATAGCCTGCCTTAGGTTAGTATATATAACGCTATAGACGTATATAATGTCCCAACCGAGACGTACGGGACGACACGAACGGAATTCAAGAAAACATTACCAGCGAGGTGCTACATGTGTTAGGTTAGGTTATGTTACGTTATAGACGAGTATAATGTTCCCACCGAGAAGTAGGGGCCGATAAGACAGGAATGTTGTAAAATACTACATCCGAGATGTTAGCCTGACTTACGTTAGGATAGATATCGCTGTAGACGTATATAATATCCCAACCGAGATGTACGGGACGACAGGAACGGGATTCCGTAAAACATTACCAGCGAGGGGATAGATGTGTTAGGTTAGGTTATATTACGTTATAGACGAATATAATGTTCCCACCGAGAAGTAGGGGCCGATACGACAGGAATGTTGTAAAATACTACATCCGAGATGTTAGCCTGCCTTACGTTAGGATATATATCGCTGTAGACGTTTATTATGTCCCAACCGAGACGTACGGGACGAAACGAACTGGATTCTGTAAAACATTTCCAGCGAGGGGCTAGATGTGTTAGGTTAGGTTATATTACGTTATAGACGAATATAATGTTCCCACCGAGAAGTAGGGGCCGATACGCCAGGAATGTTGTAAAATACTACATCCGAGATGTTAGCCTGCCTTACGTTAGGATATATATCGCTGTAGACGTTTATAATGTCCCAACCGAGACGTACGGGACGAAACGAACGGGATTCTGTAAAACATTTCCAGCGAGGGGCTAGATGTGTTAGGTTAGGTTTCATTGCGTTATAGACCTATATAATGTTCCCACCGAGAAGTAGGCGCCGATACGCCAGGCATGTTGTAAAATACTGCATCCGAGATGATAGCCTGCATTAGGTTAGGATATATAACGCTATAGACGTATATAATGTCCCAACCGAGACGTACGGGACGACACGAACGGAATTCAAGAAAACATTACCAGCGAGGGGCTAGATGTGTTAGGTTAGGTTATGTTACGTTATAGACGAATATAATGTTCCCACCGAGAAGTAGGGGCCGATAAGTCAGGAATGTTGTAAAATACTACATCCGAGATGTTAGCCTGCCTTACGTTTGGATATATATCGCTGTAGACGTATATAATATCCCAACCGAGATGTACGGGACGTCACGAACGGGATTCTGTAAAACATTACCAGCGATGGGCTAGATGGGTTAGGTTAGGATGTGATACGCTATGGACGTATATAATGTTCCCACCGAGTACGGGGGCCGATACGCCAGGAATGTTGTAAAATACTACATCCGAGATGTTAGCCTGACTTACGTTAGGATAGATATCGCTGTAGACGTATATAATATCCCAACCGAGATGTACGGGACGACAGGAACGGGATTCCGTAAAACATTACCAGCGAGGGGATAGATGTGTTAGGTTAGGTTATATTACGTTATAGACGAATATAATGTTCCCACCGAGAAGTAGGGGCCGATACGACAGGAATGTTGTAAAATACTACATCCGAGATGTTAGCCTGCCTTACGTTAGGATATATATCGCTGTAGACGTTTATTATGTCCCAACCGAGACGTACGGGACGAAACGAACTGGATTCTGTAAAACATTTCCAGCGAGGGGCTAGATGTGTTAGGTTAGGTTATATTACGTTATAGACGAATATAATGTTCCCACCGAGAAGTAGGGGCCGATACGCCAGGAATGTTGTAAAATACTACATCCGAGATGTTAGCCTGCCTTACGTTAGGATATATATCGCTGTAGACGTTTATAATGTCCCAACCGAGACGTACGGGACGAAACGAACGGGATTCTGTAAAACATTTCCAGCGAGGGGCTAGATGTGTTAGGTTAGGTTTCATTGCGTTATAGACCTATATAATGTTCCCACCGAGAAGTAGGCGCCGATACGCCAGGCATGTTGTAAAATACTGCATCCGAGATGATAGCCTGCATTAGGTTAGGATATATAACGCTATAGACGTATATAATGTCCCAACCGAGACGTACGGGACGACACGAACGGAATTCAAGAAAACATTACCAGCGAGGGGCTAGATGTGTTAGGTTAGGTTATGTTACGTTATAGACGAATATAATGTTCCCACCGAGAAGTAGGGGCCGATAAGTCAGGAATGTTGTAAAATACTACATCCGAGATGTTAGCCTGCCTTACGTTTGGATATATATCGCTGTAGACGTATATAATATCCCAACCGAGATGTACGGGACGTCACGAACGGGATTCTGTAAAACATTACCAGCGATGGGCTAGATGGGTTAGGTTAGGATGTGATACGCTATGGACGTATATAATGTTCCCACCGAGTACGGGGGCCGATACGCCAGGAATGTTGTAAAATACTACATCCGAGATGTTAGCCTGCCTTACGTTAGGATATATAACGCTGTAGACGTATATAATGTCCCAACCGAGACGTACGGCACGGCACGAACGGGATTCTGTATAACATTACCAGCGAGGTGCTAGATGTGTTAGGTTAGGTTGTGATACGTTATAGACGTATATAATGTTCCCACCGAGTACGGGGGCCGATACGCCAGGAATGTTGTAAAATACTACATCGGAGATGTTAGCCTGCCTTACGTTAGGATATATATCGCTGTAGACGTATATAACGTCCCAACCGAGACGTACGGGACGGCACGAACGGGATTCTGTAAAACATTACCAGCGAGGGCCTAGATGTGTTAGGTTAGGTTATATTACGTAATAGACGAATATAATGTTCCCACCGAGAAGTAGGGGCCGATACGCCAGGAATGTTGTAAAATACTACATCCGAGATGTTATCCTGCCTTACGTTAGGATACATATCGCTGTAGACGTATATAATATCCCAACCGAGATGTACGGGACGACAGGAACGGGATTCCGTAAAACATTACCAGCGAGGGGCTAGATGGGTTAGGTTAGGTTGTGATACGCTATGGACGTATATAATGTTCCCACCGAGAACGGGGGCCGATACGCCAGGAATGTTGTAAAATACTACATCCGAGATGATAGCCTGCCTTAGGTTAGGATATATAACGCTATAGACGTATATAATATTCCAACCGAGATGTACAGGACGTCACGAACGAGATTCTGTAAAACATTACCAGCGAGGGCCTAGATGTGTTAGGTTAGGTTATATTACGTAACAGACGAATATAATGTTCCCACCGAGAAGTAGGGGCCGATACGCCAGGAATGTTGTAAAATACTACATCCGAGATAATAGCCTGCCTTAGGTTAGGATATATAACGCTATAGACGTATTTAATATTCCAACCGAGATGTACGGGACGTCACGAACGGGATTCTGTAAAACATTACCAGCGAGGGGCTAGATGTGTTAGGTTAGGTTATATTACGTTATAGACGAATATAATGTTCCCACCGAGAAGTAGGGGCCGATACGCCAGGATTGTTGTAAAACACTACATCCGAGATGTTAGTCTGCCTTAGGTTAGGATATATATCGCTGTAGACGTATATAACGTCCCAACCGAGACGTACGGGACGGCACGAACGGGATTCTGTAAAACATTACCAGCGAGGGGCTAGATGGGTTAGGTTAGGTTATGTTACGTTATAGACGAATATAATGTTCCCACCGAGAAGTAGGGGCCGATAAGTCAGGAATGTTGTAAAATACTACATCCGAGATGATAGCCTGCCTTAGGTTAGGATATATTACGCTGTAGACGTATATAATGTCCCAACCGAGACGTACGGGACGACACAAACGGGATTCTGTAAAACATTACCAGCGAGGGGCTAGATGTGTTAGGTAAGGTTATATTACGCTATAGACCTATATAATGTCTCCACCAAGAAGTTTAGGCCGATACGCCAGGAATGTTGTAAAATACTACATCCGAGATGATAGCCTGCCTTAGGTTAGGATATATAACGCTATAGACGTATATAACGTCCCAACCGAGATGTACGGGACGTCACGAACGGGATTCTGTAAAACATTACCAGCGAGGGGCTAGATGTGTTAGGTTAGATTATATTACGTTATAGACGAATATAATGTTCCCACCGAGAAGTAGGGGCCGATACGCCAGGAATGTTGTAAAACACTACATCCGAGATGTTAGCCTGCCTTAGGTTAGGATATATATCGCTGTAGACGTATATAACGTCCCAACCGAGACGTACGGGACGGCACGAACGGGATTCTGTAAAACATTACCAGCGAGGGGCTAGATGGGTTAGGTTAGGTTATGTTACGTTATAGACGAATATAATGTTCCCACCGAGAAGTAGGGGCCGATACGACAGGAATGTTGTAAAATACTACATCCGAGATGTTAGCCTGCCTTAGGTTAGGATATATAACGCTATAGACGTATTTAATATTCCAACCGAGATGTACGGGACGTCACGAACGGGATTCTGTAAAACATTACCAGCGAGGGGCTAGATGTGTTAGGTTAGGTTATATTACGTTATAGACGAATATAATGTTCCCACCGAGAAGTACGGGCCGATACGCCAGGATTGTTGTAAAACACTACATCCGAGATGATAGCCTGCCTTAGGTTAGGATATATAACGCTATAGACGTATATAATGTCCCAACCGAGATGTACGGGACGTCACGAACGGGATTCTGTAAAACATCACCAGCGAGGGGCTAGATGTGTTAGGTTAGGTTATATTACGTTATAGACGAATATAATGTTCCCACCGAGAAGTAGGGGCCGATACGCCAGGAATGTTGTAAAACACTACATCCGAGGTGTTAGCCTGCCTTTCGTTAGGATATATATCGCTGTAGACGTATATAACGTCCCAACCGAGACGTACGGGACGGTACGAACGGGATTCTGTAAAACATTACCAGCGAGGGGCTAGATGGGTTAGGTTAGGTTGTGATACGTTATAGATCTATATAATGTTCCCACCGAGAAGTAGGGGCCGATACGTCAGGAATGTTGTAAAATACTACATCCGAGATGATAGCCTGCCTTAGGTTAGTATATATAACGCTATAGACGTATATAATGTCCCAACCGAGACGTACGGGACGACACGAACGGAATTCAAGAAAACATTACCAGCGAGGTGCTACATGTGTTAGGTTAGGTTATGTTACGTTATAGACGAGTATAATGTTCCCACCGAGAAGTAGGGGCCGATAAGACAGGAATGTTGTAAAATACTACATCCGAGATGTTAGCCTGACTTACGTTAGGATAGATATCGCTGTAGACGTATATAATATCCCAACCGAGACGTACGGGACGAAACGAACGGGATTCTGTAAAACATTTCCAGCGAGGGGCTAGATGTGTTAGGTTAGGTTTCATTGCGTTATAGACCTATATAATGTTCCCACCGAGAAGTAGGCGCCGATACGCCAGGCATGTTGTAAAATACTGCATCCGAGATGATAGCCTGCATTAGGTTAGGATATATAACGCTATAGACGTATATAATGTCCCAACCGAGACGTACGGGACGACACGAACGGAATTCAAGAAAACATTACCAGCGAGGGGCTAGATGTGTTAGGTTAGGTTATGTTACGTTATAGACGAATATAATGTTCCCACCGAGAAGTAGGGGCCGATAAGTCAGGAATGTTGTAAAATACTACATCCGAGATGTTAGCCTGCCTTACGTTTGGATATATATTGCTGTAGACGTATATAATATCCCAACCGAGATGTACGGGACGTCACGAACGGGATTCTGTAAAACATTACCAGCGATGGGCTAGATGGGTTAGGTTAGGATGTGATACGCTATGGACGTATATAATGTTCCCACCGAGTACGGGGGCCGATACGCCAGGAATGTTGTAAAATACTACATCCGAGATGTTAGCCTGACTTACGTTAGGATAGATATCGCTGTAGACGTATATAATATCCCAACCGAGATGTACGGGACGACAGGAACGGGATTCCGTAAAACATTACCAGCGAGGGGATAGATGTGTTAGGTTAGGTTATATTACGTTATAGACGAATATAATGTTCCCACCGAGAAGTAGGGGCCGATACGACAGGAATGTTGTAAAATACTACATCCGAGATGTTAGCCTGCCTTACGTTAGGATATATATCGCTGTAGACGTTTATTATGTCCCAACCGAGACGTACGGGACGAAACGAACTGGATTCTGTAAAACATTTCCAGCGAGGGGCTAGATGTGTTAGGTTAGGTTATATTACGTTATAGACGAATATAATGTTCCCACCGAGAAGTAGGGGCCGATACGCCAGGAATGTTGTAAAATACTACATCCGAGATGTTAGCCTGCCTTACGTTAGGATATATATCGCTGTAGACGTTTATAATGTCCCAACCGAGACGTACGGGACGAAACGAACGGGATTCTGTAAAACATTTCCAGCGAGGGGCTAGATGTGTTAGGTTAGGTTTCATTGCGTTATAGACCTATATAATGTTCCCACCGAGAAGTAGGCGCCGATACGCCAGGCATGTTGTAAAATACTGCATCCGAGATGATAGCCTGCATTAGGTTAGGATATATAACGCTATAGACGTATATAATGTCCCAACCGAGACGTACGGGACGACACGAACGGAATTCAAGAAAACATTACCAGCGAGGGGCTAGATGTGTTAGGTTAGGTTATGTTACGTTATAGACGAATATAATGTTCCCACCGAGAAGTAGGGGCCGATAAGTCAGGAATGTTGTAAAACACTACATCCGAGATGTTAGCCTGCCTTACGTTTGGATATATATCGCTGTAGACGTATATAATATCCCAACCGAGATGTACGGGACGTCACGAACGGGATTCTGTAAAACATTACCAGCGATGGGCTAGATGGGTTAGGTTAGGATGTGATACGCTATGGACGTATATAATGTTCCCACCGAGTACGGGGGCCGATACGCCAGGAATGTTGTAAAATACTACATGCGAGATGTTAGCCTGCCTTACGTTAGGATATATAACGCTGTAGACGTATATAATGTCCCAACCGAGACGTACGGCACGGCACGAACGGGATTCTGTATAACATTACCAGCGAGGTGCTAGATGTGTTAGGTTAGGTTGTGATACGTTATAGACGTATATAATGTTCCCACCGAGAAGTAGGGGCCGATATGCCAGGAATGTTGTAAAATACTGCATCCTGGATGATAGCCTGCCTTAGGTTAGGATATATAACGCTGTAGACGTATATAACGTCCCAACCGAGACTTACGGGACGGCACGAACGGGATTCTGTAAAACATTACCAGCGGGGTGATAGATGGGTTAGGTTAGGTTGTGATACGTTATAGACGTATATAATGTTCCCACCAAGAAGTATAGGCCGATACGCCAGGAATGTTGTAAAATACTACATCGGAGATGTTAGCCTGCCTTACGTTAGGATATATATCGCTGTAGACGTATATAACGTCCCAACCGAGACGTACGGGACGGCACGAACGGGATTCTGTAAAACATTACCAGCGAGGGCCTAGATGTGTTAGGTTAGGTTATATTACGTAATAGACGAATATAATGTTCCCACCGAGAAGTAGGGGCCGATACGCCAGGAATGTTGTAAAATACTACATCCGAGATGTTATCCTGCCTTACGTTAGGATATATATCGCTGTAGACGTATATAATATCCCAACCGAGATGTACGGGACGACAGGAACGGGATTCCGTAAAACATTACCAGCGAGGGGCTAGATGGGTTAGGTTAGGTTGTGATACGCTATGGACGTATATAATGTTCCCACCGAGAACGGGGGCCGATACGCCAGGAATGTTGTAAAATACTACATCCGAGATGATAGCCTGCCTTAGGTTAGGATATATAACGCTATAGACGTATATAATATTCCAACCGAGATGTACAGGACGTCACGAACGAGATTCTGTAAAACATTACCAGCGGGGGCCTAGATGTGTTAGGTTAGGTTATATTACGTAACAGACGAATATAATGTTCCCACCGAGAAGTAGGGGCCGATACGCCAGGAATGTTGTAAAATACTACATCCGAGATAATAGCCTGCCTTAGGTTAGGATATATAACGCTATAGACGTATTTAATATTCCAACCGAGATGTACGGGACGTCACGAACGGGATTCTGTAAAACATTACCAGCGAGGGGCTAGATGTGTTAGGTTAGGTTATATTACGTTATAGACGAATATAATGTTCCCACCGAGAAGTAGGGGCCGATACGCCAGGATTGTTGTAAAACACTACATCCGAGATGTTAGTCTGCCTTAGGTTAGGATATATATCGCTGTAGACGTATATAACGTCCCAACCGAGACGTACGGGACGGCACGAACGGGATTCTGTAAAACATTACCAGCGAGGGGCTAGATGGGTTAGGTTAGGTTATGTTACGTTATAGACGAATATAATGTTCCCACCGAGAAGTAGGGGCCGATAAGTCAGGAATGTTGTAAAATACTACATCCGAGATGATAGCCTGCCTTAGGTTAGGATATATTACGCTGTAGACGTATATAATGTCCCAACCGAGACGTACGGGACGACACAAACGGGATTCTGTAAAACATTACCAGCGAGGGGCTAGATGTGTTAGGTAAGGTTATATTACGCTATAGACCTATATAATGTCTCCACCAAGAAGTTTAGGCCGATACGCCAGGAATGTTGTAAAATACTACATCCGAGATGATAGCCTGCCTTAGGTTAGGATATATAACGCTATAGACGTATATAACGTCCCAACCGAGATGTACGGGACGTCACGAACGGGATTCTGTAAAACATTACCAGCGAGGGGCTAGATGTGTTAGGTTAGGTTATATTACGTTATAGACGAATATAATGTTCCCACCGAGAAGTAGGGGCCGATACGCCAGGAATGTTGTAAAACACTACATCCGAGATGTTAGCCTGCCTTAGGTTAGGATATATATCGCTGTAGACGTATATAACGTCCCAACCGAGACGTACGGGACGGCACGAACGGGATTCTGTAAAACATTACCAGCGAGGGGCTAGATGGGTTAGGTTAGGTTATGTTACGTTATAGACGAATATAATGTTCCCACCGAGAAGTAGGGGCCGATAAGTCAGGAATGTTGTAAAATACTACATCCGAGATGATAGCCTGCCTTAGGTTAGGATATATATCGCTGTAGACGTTTATAACGTCCCAACCGAAACGTACGGGGCGACAGGAACGGGATTCTGTAAAACATTACCAGCGATGGGCTAGATGGGTTAGGTTAGGATGTGATACGTTATAGACGTATATAATGTTCCCACCGAGAAGTAGGGGCCGATATGCCAGGAATGTTGTAAAATACTGCATCCTGGATGATAGCCTGCCTTAGGTTAGGATATATAACGCTGTAGACGTATATAATGTCCCAACCGAGACGTACGGGACGACACAAACGGGATTCTGTAAAACATTACCAGCGAGGGGCTAGATGTGTTAGGTTAGGTTATATGACGTTATAGACCTATATAATGTTCCCACCAAGAAGTAGGTGCCGATACGCCAGGAATGTTGTAAAATACTACATCCGAGATGATAGCCTGCCTTAGGTTAGGGTATATAACGCTATAGACGTATATAATATTCCAACCGAGATGTACGGGACGTCACGAACGGGATTCTGTAAAACATTGCCAGCGAGGGGCTAGATGTGTTAGGTTAGGTTATATTACGTTATAGACGAATATAATGTTCCCACCGAGAAGTAGGGGCCGATACGCCAGGAATATTGTAAAACACTACATCCGAGATGTTAGCCTGCCTTAGGTTAGGATATATATCGCTGTAGACGTATATAACGTCCCAACCGAGACGTACGGGACGGCACGAACGGGATTCTGTAAAACATTACCAGCGAGGGGCTAGATGGGTTAGGTTAGGTTATGTTACGTTATAGACGAATATAATGTTCCCACCGAGAAGTAGGGGCAGATAAGTCAGGAATGTTGTAAAATACTACATCCGAGATGATAGCCTGCCTTAGGTTAGGATATATATCGCTGTAGACGTTTATAACGTCCCAACCGAAACGTACGTGGCGACAGGAACGGGATTCTGTAAAACATTACCAGCGATGGGCTAGATGGGTTAGGATAGGATGTGATACGTTATAGACGTATATAATGTTCCCACCGAGAAGTAGGGGCCGATACGTCAGGAATGTTGTAAAATACTACATCCGAGATGATAGCCTGCCTTAGGTTAGTATATATAACGCTATAGACGTATATAATGTCCCAACCGAGACGTACGGGACGACACGAACGGAATTCAAGAAAACATTACCAGCGAGGTGCTACATGTGTTAGGTTAGGTTATGTTACGTTATAGACGAGTATAATGTTCCCACCGAGAAGTAGGGGCCGATAAGACAGGAATGTTGTAAAATACTACATCCGAGATGTTAGCCTGACTTACGTTAGGATAGATATCGCTGTAGACGTATATAATATCCCAACCGAGATGTACGGGACGACAGGAACGGGATTCCGTAAAACATTACCAGCGAGGGGATAGATGTGTTAGGTTAGGTTATATTACGTTATAGACGAATATAATGTTCCCACCGAGAAGTAGGGGCCGATACGACAGGAATGTTGTAAAATACTACATCCGAGATGTTAGCCTGCCTTACGTTAGGATATATATCGCTGTAGACGTTTATTATGTCCCAACCGAGACGTACGGGACGAAACGAACTGGATTCTGTAAAAAATTTCCAGCGAGGGGCTAGATGTGTTAGGTTAGGTTATATTACGTTATAGACGAATATAATGTTCCCACCGAGAAGTAGGGGCCGATACGCCAGGAATGTTGTAAAATACTACATCCGAGATGTTAGCCTGCCTTACGTTAGGATATATATCGCTGTAGACGTTTATAATGTCCCAACCGAGACGTACGGGACGAAACGAACGGGATTCTGTAAAACATTTCCAGCGAGGGGCTAGATGTGTTAGGTTAGGTTTCATTGCGTTATAGACCTATATAATGTTCCCACCGAGAAGTAGGCGCAGATACGCCAGGCATGTTGTAAAATACTGCATCCGAGATGATAGCCTGCATTAGGTTAGGATATATAACGCTATAGACGTATATAATGTCCCAACCGAGACGTACGGGACGACACGAACGGAATTCAAGAAAACATTACCAGCGAGGGGCTAGATGTGTTAGGTTAGGTTATGTTACGTTATAGACGAATATAATGTTCCCACCGAGAAGTAGGGGCCGATAAGTCAGGAATGTTGTAAAATACTACATCCGAGATGTTAGCCTGCCTTACGTTTGGATATATATCGCTGTAGACGTATATAATATCCCAACCGAGATGTACGGGACGTCACGAACGGGATTCTGTAAAACATTACCAGCGATGGGCTAGATGGGTTAGGTTAGGATGTGATACGCTATGGACGTATATAATGTTCCCACCGAGTACGGGGGCCGATACGCCAGGAATGTTGTAAAATACTACATCCGAGATGTTAGCCTGCCTTACGTTAGGATATATAACGCTGTAGACGTATATAATGTCCCAACCGAGACGTACGGCACGGCACGAACGGGATTCTGTATAACATTACCAGCGAGGTGCTAGATGTGTTAGGTTAGGTTGTGATACGTTATAGACGTATATAATGTTCCCACCGAGAAGTAGGGGCCGATATGCCAGGAATGTTGTAAAATACTGCATCCTGGATGATAGCCTGCCTTAGGTTAGGATATATAACGCTGTAGACGTATATAACGTCCCAACCGAGACTTACGGGACGGCACGAACGGGATTCTGTAAAACATTACCAGCGGGGTGCTAGATGGGTTAGGTTAGGTTGTGATACGTTATAGACGTATATAATGTTCCCACCAAGAAGTATAGGCCGATACGCCAGGAATGTTGTAAAATACTACATCGGAGATGTTAGCCTGCCTTACGTTAGGATATATATCGCTGTAGACGTATATAACGTCCCAACCGAGACGTACGGGACGGCACGAACGGGATTCTGTAAAACATTACCAGCGAGGGCCTAGATGTGTTAGGTTAGGTTATATTACGTAATAGACGAATATAATGTTCCCACCGAGAAGTAGGGGCCGATACGCCAGGAATGTTGTAAAATACTACATCCGAGATGTTATCCTGCCTTACGTTAGGATATATATCGCTGTAGACGTATATAATATCCCAACCGAGATGTACGGGACGACAGGAACGGGATTCCGTAAAACATTACCAGCGAGGGGCTAGATGGGTTAGGTTAGGTTGTGATACGCTATGGACGTATATAATGTTCCCACCGAGAACGGGGGCCGATACGCCAGGAATGTTGTAAAATACTACATCCGAGATGATAGCCTGCCTTAGGTTAGGATATATAACGCTATAGACGTATATAATATTCCAACCGAGATGTACAGGACGTCACGAACGAGATTCTGTAAAACATTACCAGCGGGGGCCTAGATGTGTTAGGTTAGGTTATATTACGTAACAGACGAATATAATGTTCCCACCGAGAAGTAGGGGCCGATACGCCAGGAATGTTGTAAAATACTACATCCGAGATAATAGCCTGCCTTAGGTTAGGATATATAACGCTATAGACGTATTTAATATTCCAACCGAGATGTACGGGACGTCACGAACGGGATTCTGTAAAACATTACCAGCGAGGGGCTAGATGTGTTAGGTTAGGTTATATTACGTTATAGACGAATATAATGTTCCCACCGAGAAGTAGGGGCCGATACGCCAGGATTGTTGTAAAACACTACATCCGAGATGTTAGTCTGCCTTAGGTTAGGATATATATCGCTGTAGACGTATATAACGTCCCAACCGAGACGTACGGGACGGCACGAACGGGATTCTGTAAAACATTACCAGCGAGGGGCTAGATGGGTTAGGTTAGGTTATATTACGTTATAGACGAATATAATGTTCCCACCGAGAAGTAGGGGCCGATACGCCAGGAATGTTGTAAAATACTACATCCGAGATGTTAGCCTGCCTTACGTTAGGATATATATCGCTGTAGACGTTTATAATGTCCCAACCGAGACGTACGGGACGAAACGAACGGGATTCTGTAAAACATTTCCAGCGAGGGGCTAGATGTGTTAGGTTAGGTTTCATTGCGTTATAGACCTATATAATGTTCCCACCGAGAAGTAGGCGCAGATACGCCAGGCATGTTGTAAAATACTGCATCCGAGATGATAGCCTGCATTAGGTTAGGATATATAACGCTATAGACGTATATAATGTCCCAACCGAGACGTACGGGACGACACGAACGGAATTCAAGAAAACATTACCAGCGAGGGGCTAGATGTGTTAGGTTAGGTTATGTTACGTTATAGACGAATATAATGTTCCCACCGAGAAGTAGGGGCCGATAAGTCAGGAATGTTGTAAAATACTACATCCGAGATGTTAGCCTGCCTTACGTTTGGATATATATCGCTGTAGACGTATATAATATCCCAACCGAGATGTACGGGACGTCACGAACGGGATTCTGTAAAACATTACCAGCGATGGGCTAGATGGGTTAGGTTAGGATGTGATACGCTATGGACGTATATAATGTTCCCACCGAGTACGGGGGCCGATACGCCAGGAATGTTGTAAAATACTACATCCGAGATGTTAGCCTGCCTTACGTTAGGATATATAACGCTGTAGACGTATATAATGTCCCAACCGAGACGTACGGGACGACACAAACGGGATTCTGTAAAACATTACCAGCGAGGGGCTAGATGTGTTAGGTAAGGTTATATTACGCTATAGACCTATATAATGTCTCCACCAAGAAGTTTAGGCCGATACGCCAGGAATGTTGTAAAATACTACATCCGAGATGATAGCCTGCCTTAGGTTAGGATATATAACGCTATAGACGTATATAACGTCCCAACCGAGATGTACGGGACGTCACGAACGGGATTCTGTAAAACATTACCAGCGAGGGGCTAGATGTGTTAGGTTAGGTTATATTACGTTATAGACGAATATAATGTTCCCACCGAGAAGTAGGGGCCGATACGCCAGGAATGTTGTAAAACACTACATCCGAGATGTTAGCCTGCCTTAGGTTAGGATATATATCGCTGTAGACGTATATAACGTCCCAACCGAGACGTACGGGACGGCACGAACGGGATTCTGTAAAACATTACCAGCGAGGGGCTAGATGGGTTAGGTTAGGTTATGTTACGTTATAGACGAATATAATGTTCCCACCGAGAAGTAGGGGCCGATAAGTCAGGAATGTTGTAAAATACTACATCCGAGATGATAGCCTGCCTTAGGTTAGGATATATATCGCTGTAGACGTTTATAACGTCCCAACCGAAACGTACGGGGCGACAGGAACGGGATTCTGTAAAACATTACCAGCGATGGGCTAGATGGGTTAGGTTAGGATGTGATACGTTATAGACGTATATAATGTTCCCACCGAGAAGTAGGGGCCGATATGCCAGGAATGTTGTAAAATACTGCATCCTGGATGATAGCCTGCCTTAGGTTAGGATATATAACGCTGTAGACGTATATAATGTCCCAACCGAGACGTACGGGACGACACAAACGGGATTCTGTAAAACATTACCAGCGAGGGGCTAGATGTGTTAGGTTAGGTTATATGACGTTATAGACCTATATAATGTTCCCACCAAGAAGTAGGGGCCGATACGCCAGGAATGTTGTAAAATACTACATCCGAGATGATAGCCTGCCTTAGGTTAGGGTATATAACGCTATAGACGTATATAATATTCCAACCGAGATGTACGGGACGTCACGAACGGGATTCTGTAAAACATTGCCAGCGAGGGGCTAGATGTGTTAGGTTAGGTTATATTACGTTATAGACGAATATAATGTTCCCACCGAGAAGTAGGGGCCGATACGCCAGGAATATTGTAAAACACTACATCCGAGATGTTAGCCTGCCTTAGGTTAGGATATATATCGCTGTAGACGTATATAACGTCCCAACCGAGACGTACGGGACGGCACGAACGGGATTCTGTAAAACATTACCAGCGAGGGGCTAGATGGGTTAGGTTAGGTTATGTTACGTTATAGACGAATATAATGTTCCCACCGAGAAGTAGGGGCAGATAAGTCAGGAATGTTGTAAAATACTACATCCGAGATGATAGCCTGCCTTAGGTTAGGATATATATCGCTGTAGACGTTTATAACGTCCCAACCGAAACGTACGTGGCGACAGGAACGGGATTCTGTAAAACATTACCAGCGATGGGCTAGATGGGTTAGGATAGGATGTGATACGTTATAGACGTATATAATGTTCCCACCGAGAAGTAGGGGCCGATACGTCAGGAATGTTGTAAAATACTACATCCGAGATGATAGCCTGCCTTAGGTTAGTATATATAACGCTATAGACGTATATAATGTCCCAACCGAGACGTACGGGACGACACGAACGGAATTCAAGAAAACATTACCAGCGAGGTGCTACATGTGTTAGGTTAGGTTATGTTACGTTATAGACGAGTATAATGTTCCCACCGAGAAGTAGGGGCCGATAAGACAGGAATGTTGTAAAATACTACATCCGAGATGTTAGCCTGACTTACGTTAGGATAGATATCGCTGTAGACGTATATAATATCCCAACCGAGATGTACGGGACGACAGGAACGGGATTCCGTAAAACATTACCAGCGAGGGGATAGATGTGTTAGGTTAGGTTATATTACGTTATAGACGAATATAATGTTCCCACCGAGAAGTAGGGGCCGATACGACAGGAATGTTGTAAAATACTACATCCGAGATGTTAGCCTGCCTTACGTTAGGATATATATCGCTGTAGACGTTTATTATGTCCCAACCGAGACGTACGGGACGAAACGAACTGGATTCTGTAAAAAATTTCCAGCGAGGGGCTAGATGTGTTAGGTTAGGTTATATTACGTTATAGACGAATATAATGTTCCCACCGAGAAGTAGGGGCCGATACGCCAGGAATGTTGTAAAATACTACATCCGAGATGTTAGCCTGCCTTACGTTAGGATATATATCGCTGTAGACGTTTATAATGTCCCAACCGAGACGTACGGGACGAAACGAACGGGATTCTGTAAAACATTTCCAGCGAGGGGCTAGATGTGTTAGGTTAGGTTTCATTGCGTTATAGACCTATATAATGTTCCCACCGAGAAGTAGGCGCAGATACGCCAGGCATGTTGTAAAATACTGCATCCGAGATGATAGCCTGCATTAGGTTAGGATATATAACGCTATAGACGTATATAATGTCCCAACCGAGACGTACGGGACGACACGAACGGAATTCAAGAAAACATTACCAGCGAGGGGCTAGATGTGTTAGGTTAGGTTATGTTACGTTATAGACGAATATAATGTTCCCACCGAGAAGTAGGGGCCGATAAGTCAGGAATGTTGTAAAATACTACATCCGAGATGTTAGCCTGCCTTACGTTTGGATATATATCGCTGTAGACGTATATAATATCCCAACCGAGATGTACGGGACGTCACGAACGGGATTCTGTAAAACATTACCAGCGATGGGCTAGATGGGTTAGGTTAGGATGTGATACGCTATGGACGTATATAATGTTCCCACCGAGTACGGGGGCCGATACGCCAGGAATGTTGTAAAATACTACATCCGAGATGTTAGCCTGCCTTACGTTAGGATATATAACGCTGTAGACGTATATAATGTCCCAACCGAGACGTACGGCACGGCACGAACGGGATTCTGTATAACATTACCAGCGAGGTGCTAGATGTGTTAGGTTAGGTTGTGATACGTTATAGACGTATATAATGTTCCCACCGAGAAGTAGGGGCCGATATGCCAGGAATGTTGTAAAATACTGCATCCTGGATGATAGCCTGCCTTAGGTTAGGATATATAACGCTGTAGACGTATATAACGTCCCAACCGAGACTTACGGGACGGCACGAACGGGATTCTGTAAAACATTACCAGCGGGGTGCTAGATGGGTTAGGTTAGGTTGTGATACGTTATAGACGTATATAATGTTCCCACCAAGAAGTATAGGCCGATACGCCAGGAATGTTGTAAAATACTACATCGGAGATGTTAGCCTGCCTTACGTTAGGATATATATCGCTGTAGACGTATATAACGTCCCAACCGAGACGTACGGGACGGCACGAACGGGATTCTGTAAAACATTACCAGCGAGGGCCTAGATGTGTTAGGTTAGGTTATATTACGTAATAGACGAATATAATGTTCCCACCGAGAAGTAGGGGCCGATACGCCAGGAATGTTGTAAAATACTACATCCGAGATGTTATCCTGCCTTACGTTAGGATATATATCGCTGTAGACGTATATAATATCCCAACCGAGATGTACGGGACGACAGGAACGGGATTCCGTAAAACATTACCAGCGAGGGGCTAGATGGGTTAGGTTAGGTTGTGATACGCTATGGACGTATATAATGTTCCCACCGAGAACGGGGGCCGATACGCCAGGAATGTTGTAAAATACTACATCCGAGATGATAGCCTGCCTTAGGTTAGGATATATAACGCTATAGACGTATATAATATTCCAACCGAGATGTACAGGACGTCACGAACGAGATTCTGTAAAACATTACCAGCGAGGGCCTAGATGTGTTAGGTTAGGTTATATTACGTAACAGACGAATATAATGTTCCCACCGAGAAGTAGGGGCCGATACGCCAGGAATGTTGTAAAATACTACATCCGAGATAATAGCCTGCCTTAGGTTAGGATATATAACGCTATAGACGTATTTAATATTCCATCCGAGATGTACGGGACGTCACGAACGGGATTCTGTAAAACATTACCAGCGAGGGGCTAGATGTGTTAGGTTAGGTTATATTACGTTATAGACGAATATAATGTTCCCACCGAGAAGTAGGGGCCGATACGCCAGGATTGTTGTAAAACACTACATCCGAGATGTTAGCCTGCCTTAGGTTAGGATATATATCGCTGTAGACGTATATAACGTCCCAACAGAGACGTACGGGACGGCACGAACGGGATTCTGTAAAACATTACCAGTGAGGGGCTAGATGGGTTAGGTTAGGTTATGTTACGTTATAGACGAATATAATGTTCCCACCGAGAAGTAGGGGCCGATAAGTCAGGAATGTTGTAAAATACTACATCCGAGATGATAGCCTGCCTTAGGTTAGGATATATAGCGCTGTAGACGTATATAATGTCCCAACCGAGACGTACGGGACGACACAAACGGGATTCTGTAAAACATTACCAGCGAGGGGCTAGATGTGTTAGGCAAGGTTATATTACGCTATAGACCTATATAATGTCTCCACCAAGAAGTTTAGGCCGATACGCCAGGAATGTTGTAAAATACTACATCCGAGATGATAGCCTGCCTTAGGTTAGGATATATAACGCTATAGACGTATATAACGTCCCAACCGAGATGTACGGGACGTCACGAACGGGATTCTGTAAAACATTACCAGCGAGGGGCTAGATGTGTTAGGTTAGGTTATATTAAGTTATAGACGAATATAATGTTCCCACCGAGAAGTAGGGGCCGATACGCCAGGAATGTTGTAAAACACTACATCCGAGATGTTAGCCTGCCTTAGGTTAGGATATATATCGCTGTAGACGTATATAACGTCCCAACCGAGACGTACGGGACGGCACGAACGGGATTCTGTAAAACATTACCAGCGAGGGGCTAGATGGGTTAGGTTAGGATGTGATACGTTATAGACGTATATAATGTTCCCACCGAGAAGTAGGGGCCGATATGCCAGGAATGTTGTAAAATACTGCATCCTGGATGATAGCCTGCCTTAGGTTAGGATATATAACGCTGTAGACGTATATAATGTCCCAACCGAGACGTACGGGACGACACAAACGGGATTCTGTAAAACATTACCAGCGAGGGGCTAGATGTGTTAGGTAAGGTTATATTACGCTATAGACCTATATAATGTCTCCACCAAGAAGTTTAGGCCGATACGCCAGGAATGTTGTAAAATACTACATCCGAGATGATAGCCTGCCTTAGGTTAGGATATATAACGCTATAGACGTATATAACGTCCGAACCGAGATGTACGGGACGTCACGAACGGGATTCTGTAAAACATTACCAGCGAGGGGCTAGATGTGTTAGGTTAGGTTATATTACGTTATAGACGAATATAATGTTCCCACCGAGAAGTAGGGGCCGATACGCCAGGAATGTTGTAAAACACTACATCCGAGATGTTAGCCTGCCTTAGGTTAGGATATATATCGCTGTAGACGTATATAACGTCCCAACCGAGACGTACGGGACGGCACGAACGGGATTCTGTAAAACATTACCAGCGAGGGGCTAGATGGGTTAGGTTAGGTTATGTTACGTTATAGACGAATATAATGTTCCCACCGAGAAGTAGGGGCCGATAAGTCAGGAATGTTGTAAAATACTACATCCGAGATGATAGCCTGCCTTAGGTTAGGATATATATCGCTGTAGACGTTTATAACGTCCCAACCGAAACGTACGGGGCGACAGGAACGGGATTCTGTAAAACATTACCAGCGATGGGCTAGATGGGTTAGGTTAGGATGTGATACGTTATAGACGTATAAAATGTTCCCACCGAGAAGTAGGGGCCGATATGCCAGGAATGTTGTAAAATACTGCATCCTGGATGATAGCCTGCCTTAGGTTAGGATATATAACGCTGTAGTCGTATATAATGTCCCAACC
This sequence comes from Xylocopa violacea, assembly GCA_963969225.1. NCBI lineage: Eukaryota > Metazoa > Arthropoda > Insecta > Hymenoptera > Apidae > Xylocopa > Xylocopa violacea. The sequence continues at coordinate 27,756 of CAXAJV010000762.1, forward strand.
GAGACGTACGGGACGACACAAACGGGATTCTGTAAAACATTACCAGCGAGGGGCTAGATGTGTTAGGTTAGGTTATATGACGTTATAGACCTATATAATGTTCCCACCAAGAAGTAGGGGCCGATACGCCAGGAATGTTGTAAAATACTACATCCGAGATGATAGCCTGCCTTAGGTTAGGGTATATAACGCTATAGACGTACATAATATTCCAACCGAGATGTACGGGACGTCACGAACGGGATTCTGTAAAACATTGCCAGCGAGGGGCTAGATGTGTTAGGTTAGGTTATATTACGTTATAGACGAATATAATGTTCCCACCGAGAAGTAGGGGCCGATACGCCAGGAATGTTGTAAAACACTACATCCGAGATGTTAGCCTGCCTTAGGTTAGGATATATATCGCTGTAGACGTATATAACGTCCCAACCGAGACGTACGGGATGGCACGAACGGGATTCTGTAAAACATTACCAGCGAGGGGCTAGATGGGTTAGGTTAGGTTATGTTACGTTATAGACGAATATAATGTTCCCACCGAGAAGTAGGGGCAGATAAGTCAGGAATGTTGTAAAATACTACATCCGAGATGATAGCCTGCCTTAGGTTAGGATATATAACGCTATAGACGTATATAACGTCCCAACCGAGATGTACGGGACGTCACGAACGGGATTCTGTAAAACATTACCAGCGAGGGGCTAGATGTGTTAGGTTAGGTTATATTAAGTTATAGACGAATATAATGTTCCCACCGAGAAGTAGGGGCCGATACGCCAGGAATGTTGTAAAACACTACATCCGAGATGTTAGCCTGCCTTAGGTTAGGATATATATCGCTGTAGACGTATATAACGTCCCAACCGAGACGTACGGGACGGCACGAACGGGATTCTGTAAAACATTACCAGCGAGGGGCTAGATGGGTTAGGTTAGGATGTGATACGTTATAGACGTATATAATGTTCCCACCGAGAAGTAGGGGCCGATATGCCAGGAATGTTGTAAAATACTGCATCCTGGATGATAGCCTGCCTTAGGGTAGGATATATAACGCTGTAGACGTATATAATGTCCCAACCGAGACGTACGGGACGACACAAACGGGATTCTGTAAAACATTACCAGCGAGGGGCTAGATGTGTTAGGTAAGGTTATATTACGCTATAGACCTATATAATGTCTCCACCAAGAAGTTTAGGCCGATACGCCAGGAATGTTGTAAAATACTACATCCGAGATGATAGCCTGCCTTAGGTTAGGATATATAACGCTATAGACGTATATAACGTCCCAACCGAGATGTACGGGACGTCACGAACGGGATTCTGTAAAACATTACCAGCGAGGGGCTAGATGTGTTAGGTTAGGTTATATTACGTTATAGACGAATATAATGTTCCCACCGAGAAGTAGGGGCCGATACGCCAGGAATGTTGTAAAACACTACATCCGAGATGTTAGCCTGCCTTAGGTTAGGATATATATCGCTGTAGACGTATATAACGTCCCAACCGAGACGTACGGGACGGCACGAACGGGATTCTGTAAAACATTACCAGCGAGGGGCTAGATGGGTTAGGTTAGGTTATGTTACGTTATAGACGAATATAATGTTCCCACCGAGAAGTAGGGGCCGATAAGTCAGGAATGTTGTAAAATACTACATCCGAGATGATAGCCTGCCTTAGGTTAGGATATATATCGCTGTAGACGTTTATAACGTCCCAACCGAAACGTACGGGGCGACAGGAACGGGATTCTGTAAAACATTACCAGCGATGGGCTAGATGGGTTAGGTTAGGATGTGATACGTTATAGACGTATATAATGTTCCCACCGAGAAGTAGGGGCCGATATGCCAGGAATGTTGTAAAATACTGCATCCTGGATGATAGCCTGCCTTAGGTTAGGATATATAACGCTGTAGTCGTATATAATGTCCCAACCGAGACGTACGGGACGACACAAACGGGATTCTGTAAAACATTACCAGCGAGGGGCTAGATGTGTTAGGTTAGGTTATATGACGTTATAGACCTATATAATGTTCCCACCAAGAAGTAGGGGCCGATACGCCAGGAATGTTGTAAAATACTACATCCGAGATGATAGCCTGCCTTAGGTTAGGGTATATAACGCTATAGACGTACATAATATTCCAACCGAGATGTACGGGACGTCACGAACGGGATTCTGTAAAACATTGCCAGCGAGGGGCTAGATGTGTTAGGTTAGGTTATATTACGTTATAGACGAATATAATGTTCCCACCGAGAAGTAGGGGCCGATACGCCAGGAATGTTGTAAAACACTACATCCGAGATGTTAGCCTGCCTTAGGTTAGGATATATATCGCTGTAGACGTATATAACGTCCCAACCGAGACGTACGGGACGGCACGAACGGGATTCTGTAAAACATTACCAGCGAGGGGCTAGATGGGTTAGGTTAGGTTATGTTACGTTATAGACGAATATAATGTTCCCACCGAGAAGTAGGGGCAGATAAGTCAGGAATGTTGTAAAATACTACATCCGAGATGATAGCCTGCCTTAGGTTAGGATATATATCGCTGTAGACGTTTATAACGTCCCAACCGAAACGTACGGGGCGACAGGAACGGGATTCTGTAAAACATTACCAGCGATGGGCTAGATGGGTTAGGTTAGGATGTGATACGTTATAGACGTATATAATGTTCCCACCGAGAAGTAGGGGCCGATACGTCAGGAATGTTGTAAAATACTACATCCGAGATGATAGCCTGCCTTAGGTTAGTATATATAACGCTATAGACGTATATAATGTCCCAACCGAGACGTACGGGACGACACGAACGGAATTCAAGAAAACATTACCAGCGAGGGCCTAGATGTGTTAGGTTAGGTTATATTACGTAACAGACGAATATAATGTTCCCACCGAGAAGTAGGGGCCGATACGTCAGGAATGTTGTAAAATACTACATCCGAGATAATAGCCTGCCTTAGGTTAGGATATATAACGCTATAGATGTATTTAATATTCCAACCGAGATGTACGGGACGTCACGAACGGGATTCTGTAAAACATTACCAGCGAGGGGCTAGATGTGTTAGGTTAGGTTATATTACGTTATAGACGAATATAATGTTCCCACCGAGAAGTAGGGGCCGATACGCCAGGATTGTTGTAAAACACTACATCCGAGATGTTAGCCTGCCTTAGGTTAGGATATATATCGCTGTAGACGTATATAACGTCCCAACCGAGACGTACGGGACGGCACGAAAGGGATTCTGTAAAACATTACCAGCGAGGGGCTAGATGGGTTAGGTTAGGTTATGTTACGTTATAGACGAATATAATGTTCCCACCGAGAAGTAGGGGCCGATAAGTCAGGAATGTTGTAAAATACTACATCCGAGATGTTAGCCTGCCTTAGGTTAGGATATATATCGCTGTAGACGTATATAACGTCCCAACCGAGACGTACGGGACGGCACGAACGGGATTCTGTAAAACATTACCAGCGAGGGGCTAGATGGGTTAGGTTAGGTTATGTTACGTTATAGACGAATATAATGTTCCCACCGAGAAGTAGGGGCCGATAAGTCAGGAATGTTGTAAAATACTACATCCGAGATGATAGCCTGCCTTAGGTTAGGATATATATCGCTGTAGACGTTTATAACGTCCCAACCGAAACGTACGGGGCGACAGGAACGGGATTCTGTAAAACATTACCAGCGATGGGCTAGATGTGTTAGGTTAGGATGTGATACGTTATAGACGTATATAATGTTCCCACCGAGAAGTAGGGGCCGATATGCCAGGAATGTTGTAAAATACTGCATCCTGGATGATAGCCTGCCTTAGGTTAGGATATATAACGCTTTAGACGTATATAATATTCCAACCGAGATGTACGGGAGGTCACGAACGGGATTCTGTAAAACATTACCAGCGAGGGGATAGATGTGTTAGGTTAGGTTATATTACGTAATAGACGAATATAATGTTCCCACCGAGAAGTACGGGCCGATACGCCAGGAATGTTGTAAAATACTACATCCGAGATGTTAGCCTGCCTTACGTTTGGATATATATCGCTGTAGACGTATATAATATCCCAACCGAGATGTACGGGACGTCACGAACGGGATTCTGTAAAAATTACCAGCGATGGGCTAGATGGGTTAGGTTAGGATGTGATACGCTATGGACGTATATAATGTTCCCACCGAGAACGGGGGCCGATACGCCAGGAATGTTGTAAAATACTGCATCCGAGATGATAGCCTGCCTTAGGTTAGGATATATAATGCTGTAGACGTATATAATGTCCCAACCGAGACGTACGGGACGACACGAACGGGATTCTGTAAAACATTACCAGCGAGGGCCTGGATGGGTTAGATTAGGTTGTGATACGTTATAGACGTATATAATGTTCCCACCGAGAAGTAGTGGCCGATATGCCAGGAATGTTGTAAAATACTGCATCCTGGATGATAGCCTGCCTTAGGTTAGGATATATAACGCTGTAGACGTATATAACGTCCCAACCGAGACGTACGGGACGGCACGAACGGGATTCTGTAAAACATTACCAGCGAGGGCCTAGATGTGTTAGGTTAGGTTATATTACGTAATAGACGAATATAATGTTCCCACCGAGGAGTAGGGGCCGATACGCCAGGAATGTTGTAAAATACTACATCCGAGATGTTAGCCTGCCTTACGTTAGGATATATACCGCTGTAGACGTATATAATATCCCAACCGAGATGTACGGGACGACAGGAACGGGATTCCGTAAAACATTACCAGCGAGGGGCTAGATGTGTTAGGTTAGGTTTCATTACGTTATAGACCTATATAATGTTCCCACCGAGAAGTAGGGGCCGATACGCCAGGCATGTCGTAAAATACTGCATCCGAGATGATAGCCTGCATTAGGTTAGGATATATAACGCTTTAGACGTATATAATATTCCAACCGAGATGTACGGGACGTCACGAACGGGATTCTGTAAAACATTACCAGCGAGGGGCTAGATGTGTTAGGTTAGGTTATATTACGTTATAGACGAATATAATGTTCCCACCGAGAAGTAGGGGCCGATACGCCAGGATTGTTGTAAAACACTACATCCGAGATGTTAGCCTGCCTTAGGTTAGGATATATATCGCTGTAGACGTATATAACGTCCCAACCGAGACGTACGGGACGACACGAACGGAATTCAAGAAAACATTACCAGCGAGGGCCTAGATGTGTTAGGTTAGGTTATATTACGTAACAGACGAATATAATGTTCCCACCGAGAAGTAGGGGCCGATACGCCAGGAATGTTGTAAAATACTACATCCGAGATAATAGCCTGCCTTAGGTTAGGATATATAACGCTATAGATGTATTTAATATTCCAACCGAGATGTACGGGACGTCACGAACGGGATTCTGTAAAACATTACCAGCGAGGGGCTAGATGTGTTAGGTTAGGTTATATTACGTTATAGACGAATATAATGTTCCCACCGAGAAGTAGGGGCCGATACGCCAGGATTGTTGTAAAACACTACATCCGAGATGTTAGCCTGCCTTAGGTTAGGATATATATCGCTGTAGACGTATATAACGTCCCAACCGAGACGTACGGGACGGCACGAACGGGATTCTGTAAAACATTACCAGCGAGGGGCTAGATGGGTTAGGTTAGGATGTGATACGTTATAGACGTATATAATGTTCCCACCGAGAAGTAGGGGCCGATATGCCAGGAATGTTGTAAAATACTGCATCCTGGATGATAGCCTGCCTTAGGTTAGGATATATAACGCTGTAGACGTATATAATGTCCCAACCGAGACGTACGGGACGACACAAACGGGATTCTGTAAAACATTACCAGCGAGGGGCTAGATGTGTTAGGTAAGGTTATATTACGCTATAGACCTATATAATGTCTCCACCAAGAAGTTTAGGCCGATACGCCAGGAATGTTGTAAAATACTACATCCGAGATGATAGCCTGCCTTAGGTTAGGATATATAACGCTATAGACGTATATAACGTCCGAACCGAGATGTACGGGACGTCACGAACGGGATTCTGTAAAACATTACCAGCGAGGGGCTAGATGTGTTAGGTTAGGTTATATTACGTTATAGACGAATATAATGTTCCCACCGAGAAGTAGGGGCCGATACGCCAGGAATGTTGTAAAACACTACATCCGAGATGTTAGCCTGCCTTAGGTTAGGATATATATCGCTGTAGACGTATATAACGTCCCAACCGAGACGTACGGGACGGCACGAACGGGATTCTGTAAAACATTACCAGCGAGGGGCTAGATGGGTTAGGTTAGGTTATGTTACGTTATAGACGAATATAATGTTCCCACCGAGAAGTAGGGGCCGATAAGTCAGGAATGTTGTAAAATACTACATCCGAGATGATAGCCTGCCTTAGGTTAGGATATATATCGCTGTAGACGTTTATAACGTCCCAACCGAAACGTACGGGGCGACAGGAACGGGATTCTGTAAAACATTACCAGCGATGGGCTAGATGGGTTAGGTTAGGATGTGATACGTTATAGACGTATATAATGTTCCCACCGAGAAGTAGGGGCCGATATGCCAGGAATGTTGTAAAATACTGCATCCTGGATGATAGCCTGCCTTAGGTTAGGATATATAACGCTGTAGTCGTATATAATGTCCCAACCGAGACGTACGGGACGACACAAACGGGATTCTGTAAAACATTACCAGCGAGGGGCTAGATGTGTTAGGTTAGGTTATATGACGTTATAGACCTATATAATGTTCCCACCAAGAAGTAGGGGCCGATACGCCAGGAATGTTGTAAAATACTACATCCGAGATGATAGCCTGCCTTAGGTTAGGGTATATAACGCTATAGACGTACATAATATTCCAACCGAGATGTACGGGACGTCACGAACGGGATTCTGTAAAACATTGCCAGCGAGGGGCTAGATGTGTTAGGTTAGGTTATATTACGTTATAGACGAATATAATGTTCCCACCGAGAAGTAGGGGCCGATACGCCAGGAATGTTGTAAAACACTACATCCGAGATGTTAGCCTGCCTTAGGTTAGGATATATATCGCTGTAGACGTATATAACGTCCCAACCGAGACGTACGGGATGGCACGAACGGGATTCTGTAAAACATTACCAGCGAGGGGCTAGATGGGTTAGGTTAGGTTATGTTACGTTATAGACGAATATAATGTTCCCACCGAGAAGTAGGGGCAGATAAGTCAGGAATGTTGTAAAATACTACATCCGAGATGATAGCCTGCCTTAGGTTAGGATATATAACGCTATAGACGTATATAACGTCCCAACCGAGATGTACGGGACGTCACGAACGGGATTCTGTAAAACATTACCAGCGAGGGGCTAGATGTGTTAGGTTAGGTTATATTAAGTTATAGACGAATATAATGTTCCCACCGAGAAGTAGGGGCCGATACGCCAGGAATGTTGTAAAACACTACATCCGAGATGTTAGCCTGCCTTAGGTTAGGATATATATCGCTGTAGACGTATATAACGTCCCAACCGAGACGTACGGGACGGCACGAACGGGATTCTGTAAAACATTACCAGCGAGGGGCTAGATGGGTTAGGTTAGGATGTGATACGTTATAGACGTATATAATGTTCCCACCGAGAAGTAGGGGCCGATATGCCAGGAATGTTGTAAAATACTGCATCCTGGATGATAGCCTGCCTTAGGGTAGGATATATAACGCTGTAGACGTATATAATGTCCCAACCGAGACGTACGGGACGACACAAACGGGATTCTGTAAAACATTACCAGCGAGGGGCTAGATGTGTTAGGTAAGGTTATATTACGCTATAGACCTATATAATGTCTCCACCAAGAAGTTTAGGCCGATACGCCAGGAATGTTGTAAAATACTACATCCGAGATGATAGCCTGCCTTAGGTTAGGATATATAACGCTATAGACGTATATAACGTCCCAACCGAGATGTACGGGACGTCACGAACGGGATTCTGTAAAACATTACCAGCGAGGGGCTAGATGTGTTAGGTTAGGTTATATTACGTTATAGACGAATATAATGTTCCCACCGAGAAGTAGGGGCCGATACGCCAGGAATGTTGTAAAACACTACATCCGAGATGTTAGCCTGCCTTAGGTTAGGATATATATCGCTGTAGACGTATATAACGTCCCAACCGAGACGTACGGGACGGCACGAACGGGATTCTGTAAAACATTACCAGCGAGGGGCTAGATGGGTTAGGTTAGGTTATGTTACGTTATAGACGAATATAATGTTCCCACCGAGAAGTAGGGGCCGATAAGTCAGGAATGTTGTAAAATACTACATCCGAGATGATAGCCTGCCTTAGGTTAGGATATATATCGCTGTAGACGTTTATAACGTCCCAACCGAAACGTACGGGGCGACAGGAACGGGATTCTGTAAAACATTACCAGCGATGGGCTAGATGGGTTAGGTTAGGATGTGATACGTTATAGACGTATATAATGTTCCCACCGAGAAGTAGGGGCCGATATGCCAGGAATGTTGTAAAATACTGCATCCTGGATGATAGCCTGCCTTAGGTTAGGATATATAACGCTGTAGTCGTATATAATGTCCCAACCGAGACGTACGGGACGACACAAACGGGATTCTGTAAAACATTACCAGCGAGGGGCTAGATGTGTTAGGTTAGGTTATATGACGTTATAGACCTATATAATGTTCCCACCAAGAAGTAGGGGCCGATACGCCAGGAATGTTGTAAAATACTACATCCGAGATGATAGCCTGCCTTAGGTTAGGGTATATAACGCTATAGACGTACATAATATTCCAACCGAGATGTACGGGACGTCACGAACGGGATTCTGTAAAACATTGCCAGCGAGGGGCTAGATGTGTTAGGTTAGGTTATATTACGTTATAGACGAATATAATGTTCCCACCGAGAAGTAGGGGCCGATACGCCAGGAATGTTGTAAAACACTACATCCGAGATGTTAGCCTGCCTTAGGTTAGGATATATATCGCTGTAGACGTATATAACGTCCCAACCGAGACGTACGGGACGGCACGAACGGGATTCTGTAAAACATTACCAGCGAGGGGCTAGATGGGTTAGGTTAGGTTATGTTACGTTATAGACGAATATAATGTTCCCACCGAGAAGTAGGGGCAGATAAGTCAGGAATGTTGTAAAATACTACATCCGAGATGATAGCCTGCCTTAGGTTAGGATATATATCGCTGTAGACGTTTATAACGTCCCAACCGAAACGTACGGGGCGACAGGAACGGGATTCTGTAAAACATTACCAGCGATGGGCTAGATGGGTTAGGTTAGGATGTGATACGTTATAGACGTATATAATGTTCCCACCGAGAAGTAGGGGCCGATACGTCAGGAATGTTGTAAAATACTACATCCGAGATGATAGCCTGCCTTAGGTTAGTATATATAACGCTATAGACGTATATAATGTCCCAACCGAGACGTACGGGACGACACGAACGGAATTCAAGAAAACATTACCAGCGAGGGCCTAGATGTGTTAGGTTAGGTTATATTACGTAACAGACGAATATAATGTTCCCACCGAGAAGTAGGGGCCGATACGTCAGGAATGTTGTAAAATACTACATCCGAGATAATAGCCTGCCTTAGGTTAGGATATATAACGCTATAGATGTATTTAATATTCCAACCGAGATGTACGGGACGTCACGAACGGGATTCTGTAAAACATTACCAGCGAGGGGCTAGATGTGTTAGGTTAGGTTATATTACGTTATAGACGAATATAATGTTCCCACCGAGAAGTAGGGGCCGATACGCCAGGATTGTTGTAAAACACTACATCCGAGATGTTAGCCTGCCTTAGGTTAGGATATATATCGCTGTAGACGTATATAACGTCCCAACCGAGACGTACGGGACGGCACGAAAGGGATTCTGTAAAACATTACCAGCGAGGGGCTAGATGGGTTAGGTTAGGTTATGTTACGTTATAGACGAATATAATGTTCCCACCGAGAAGTAGGGGCCGATAAGTCAGGAATGTTGTAAAATACTACATCCGAGATGTTAGCCTGCCTTAGGTTAGGATATATATCGCTGTAGACGTATATAACGTCCCAACCGAGACGTACGGGACGGCACGAACGGGATTCTGTAAAACATTACCAGCGAGGGGCTAGATGGGTTAGGTTAGGTTATGTTACGTTATAGACGAATATAATGTTCCCACCGAGAAGTAGGGGCCGATAAGTCAGGAATGTTGTAAAATACTACATCCGAGATGATAGCCTGCCTTAGGTTAGGATATATATCGCTGTAGACGTTTATAACGTCCCAACCGAAACGTACGGGGCGACAGGAACGGGATTCTGTAAAACATTACCAGCGATGGGCTAGACGTGTTAGGTTAGGATGTGATACGTTATAGACGTATATAATGTTCCCACCGAGAAGTAGGGGCCGATATGCCAGGAATGTTGTAAAATACTGCATCCTGGATGATAGCCTGCCTTAGGTTAGGATATATAACGCTTTAGACGTATATAATATTCCAACCGAGATGTACGGGAGGTCACGAACGGGATTCTGTAAAACATTACCAGCGAGGGGATAGATGTGTTAGGTTAGGTTATATTACGTAATAGACGAATATAATGTTCCCACCGAGAAGTACGGGCCGATACGCCAGGAATGTTGTAAAATACTACATCCGAGATGTTAGCCTGCCTTACGTTTGGATATATATCGCTGTAGACGTATATAATATCCCAACCGAGATGTACGGGACGTCACGAACGGGATTCTGTAAAAATTACCAGCGATGGGCTAGATGGGTTAGGTTAGGATGTGATACGCTATGGACGTATATAATGTTCCCACCGAGAACGGGGGCCGATACGCCAGGAATGTTGTAAAATACTGCATCCGAGATGATAGCCTGCCTTAGGTTAGGATATATAATGCTGTAGACGTATATAATGTCCCAACCGAGACGTACGGGACGACACGAACGGGATTCTGTAAAACATTACCAGCGAGGGCCTGGATGGGTTAGATTAGGTTGTGATACGTTATAGACGTATATAATGTTCCCACCGAGAAGTAGGGGCCGATACGCCAGGATTGTTGTAAAACACTACATCCGAGATGTTAGCCTGCCTTAGGTTAGGATATATATCGCTGTAGACGTATATAACGTCCCAACCGAGACGTACGGGACGGCACGAACGGGATTCTGTAAAACATTACCAGCGAGGGGCTAGATGGGTTAGGTTAGGTTATGTTACGTTATAGACGAATATAATGTTCCCACCGAGAAGTAGGGGCCGATAAGTCAGGAATGTTGTAAAATACTACATCCGAGATGTTAGCCTGCCTTAGGTTAGGATATATATCGCTGTAGACGTATATAACGTCCCAACCGAGACGTACGGGACGGCACGAACCGGAATCTGTAAAACATTACCAGCGAGGGGCTAGATGTGTTAGGTTAGGTTATATTACGTTATAGACGAATATAATGTTCCCACCGAGAAGTAGGGGCCGATACGCCAGGAATGTTGTAAAACACTACATCCGAGATGTTAGCCTGCCTTAGGTTAGGATATATATCGCTGTAGACGTATATAACGTCCCAACCGAGACGTACGGGACGGCACGAACGGGATTCTGTAAAACATTACCAGCGAGGGGCTAGATGGGTTAGGTTAGGTTATGTTACGTTATAGACGAATATAATGTTCCCACCGAGAAGTAGGGGCCGATAAGTCAGGAATGTTGTAAAATACTACATCCGAGATGATAGCCTGCCTTAGGTTAGTATATATATCGCTGTAGACGTTTATAACGTCCCAACCGAAACGTACGGGGCGACAGGAACGGGATTCTGTAAAACATTACCAGCGATGGGCTAGATGGGTTAGGTTAGGATGTGATACGTTATAGACGTATATAATGTTCCCACCGAGAAGTAGGGGCCGATACGTCAGGAATGTTGTAAAATACTACATCCGAGATGATAGCCTGCCTTAGGTTAGTATATATAACGCTATAGACGTATATAATGTCCCAACCGAGACGTACGGGACGGCACGAACGGGATTCTGTAAAACATTACCAGCGAGGGCCTAGATGTGTTAGGTTAGGTTATATTACGTAATAGACGAATATAATGTTCCCACCGAGGAGTAGGGGCCGATACGCCAGGAATGTTGTAAAATACTACATCCGAGATGTTAGCCTGCCTTACGTTAGAATATATACCGCTGTAGACGTATATAATATCCCAACCGAGATGTACGGGACGACAGGAACGGGATTCTGTAAAACATTACCAGCGAGGGGATAGATGTGTTAGGTTAGGTTATATTACGTAATAGACGAATATAATGTTCCCACCGAGAAGTAGGGGCCGATACGCCAGGAATGTTGTAAAATACTACATCCGAGATGTTAGCCTGCCTTACGTTTGGATATATATCGCTGTAGACGTATATAATATCCCAACCGAGATGTACGGGACGTCACGAACGGGATTCTGTAAAACATTACCAGCGATGGGCTAGATGGGTTAGGTTAGGATGTGATACGCTATGGACGTATATAATGTTCCCACCGAGAACGGGGGCCGATACGCCAGGAATGTTGTAAAATACTACATCCGAGATGTTAGCCTGCATTACGTTAGGATATATATCGCTGTAGACGTTTATAACGTCCCAACCGAAACGTACGGGGCGACAGGAACGGGATTCTGTAAAACATTACAAGCGAGGGCCTGGATGGGTTAGATTAGGTTGTGATACGTTATAGACGTATATAATGTTCCCACCGAGAAGTAGGGGCCGATATGCCAGGAATGTTGTAAAATACTGCATCCTGGATGATAGCCTGCCTTAGGTTAGGATATATAACGCTGTAGACGTATATAACGTCCCAACCGAGACGTACGGGACGGCACGAACGGGATTCTGTAAAACATTACCAGCGGGGTGCTAGATGGGTTACGTTAGGTTGTGATACGTTATAGACGTATATAATGTTCCCACCGAGAAGTAGGGGCCGATACGCCAGGCATGTTGTAAAATACTGCATCCGAGATGATAGCCTGCATTAGGTTAGGATATATAACGCTTTAGACGTATATAATATTCCAACCGAGATGTACGGGAGGTCACGAACGGGATTCTGTAAAACATTACCAGCGAGGGGATAGATGTGTTAGGTTAGGTTATATTACGTTATAGACGAATATAATGTTCCCACCGAGAAGTAGGGGCCGATACGTCAGGAATGTTGTAGAATACTACATCCGAGATGATAGCCTGCCTTAGGTTAGGATATATAACGCTATAGACGTATATAATGTCCCAACCGAGACGTACGGGACGACACGAACGGGATTCTGAAAACTTTACCAGCGAGGGGCTAGATGGGTTAGGTTAGGTTATGTTACGTTATAGACCTATATAATGTTCCCACCGAGAAGTAGAGGCCGATACGCCAGGAATGTTGTAAAATACTACATCCGAGATGTTAGCCTGCCTTACGTTAGGATATATATCGCTGTAGACGTATATAATATCCCAACCGAGATGTACGGGACGACAGGGACGCGATTCTGTAAAACATTACCAGCGAGGGGCTAGATGTGTTAGGTTAGGTTACATTACGTTATAGACCTATATAATGTTCCCACCGAGAAGTAGGGGCCGATACGTCAGGAATGTCGTAAAATACTACATCCGAGATGATAGCCTGCCTCAGGTTAGGATATATAACGCTATAGACGTATATAATATTCCAACAGAGATGTACAGGACGTCACGAACGAGATTCTGTAAAACATTACCAGCGAGGGCCTAGATGTGTTAGGTTAGGTTATATTACGTAACAGACGAATATAATGTTCCCACCGAGAAGTAGGGGCCGATACGCCAGGAATTTTGTAAAACACTACATCCGAGATGTTAGCCTGCCTTACGTTAGGATATATATCGCTGTAGACGTATATAACGTCCCAACCGAGACGTACGGGACGGCACGAACGGGATTCTGTAAAACATTACCAGCGGGGTGCTAGATGGGTTAGGTTAGGTTGTGATACGTTATAGACGTATATAATGTTCCCACCGAGAAGTAGGGGCCGATACGCCAGGCATGTTGTAAAATACTACATCCGAGATGATAGCCTGCCTCAGGTTAGGATATATAACGCTATAGACGTATATAATATTCCAACCGAGATGTACAGGACGTCACGAACGAGATTCTGTAAAACATTACCAGCGAGGGCCTAGATGTGTTAGGTTAGGTTATGTTACGTAACAGACGAATATAATGTTCCCACCGAGAAGTAGGGGTCGATACGCCAGGAATGTTGTAAAACACTACATCCGAGATGTTAGCCTGCCTTACGTTAGGATATATATCGCTGTAGACGTATATAACGTCCCAACCGAGACGTACGGGACGGCACGAACGGGATTCTGTAAAACATTACCAGCGAGGGGCTAGATGTGTTAGGTTAGGTTACATTACGTTTTAGACCTATATAATGTTCCCACCGAGAAGTAGGGGCCGATACGCCAGACATGTTGTAAAATACTGCATCCTAGATGATAGCCTGCATTAGGTTAGGATATATAACGCTATAGACGTATATAATACTCCAACCGAGATGTACGGGAGGTCACGAACGGGATTCTGTAAAACATTACCAGCGAGGGGCTAGATGTGTTAGGTTAGGTTATATTACGTTATAGACGAATATAATGTTCCCACCGAGAAGTAGGGGCCGATACGTCAGGAATGTTGTAGAATACTACATCCGAGATGTTAGCCTGCCTTAGGTTAGGATATATAACGCTATAGACGTATATAATGTCCCAACCGAGACGTACGGGACGACACGAACGGGATTCTGAAAACTTTACCAGCGAGGGGCTAGATGGGTTAGGTTAGGTTATGTTACGTTATAGACCTATATAATGTTCCCACCGAGAAGTAGAGGCCGATACGCCAGGAATGTTGTAAAATACTACATCCGAGATGTTAGCCTGCCTTACGTTAGGATATATATCGCTGTAGACGTATATAATATCCCAACCGAGATGTACGGGACGACAGGGACGGGATTCTGTAAAACATTACCAGCGAGGGGCTAGATGTGTTAGGTTAGGTTACATTACGTTATAGACCTATATAATGTTCCCACCGAGAAGTAGGGGCCGATACGTCAGAAATGTCGTAAAATACTACATCCGAGATGATAGCCTGCCTCAGGTTAGGATATATAACGCTATAGACGTATATAATATTCCAACCGAGATGTACAGGACGTCACGAACGAGATTCCGTAAAACATTACCAGCGAGGGCCTAGATGTGTTAGGTTAGGTTATATTACGTAAGAGACGAATATAATGTTCCCACCGAGAAGTAGGGGCCGATACGCCAGGAATGTTGTAAAACACTACATCCGAGATGTTAGCCTGCCTTACGTTAGGATATATATCGCTGTAGACGTATATAACGTCCCAACCGAGACGTACGGGACGGCACGAACGG
This sequence comes from Xylocopa violacea, assembly GCA_963969225.1. NCBI lineage: Eukaryota > Metazoa > Arthropoda > Insecta > Hymenoptera > Apidae > Xylocopa > Xylocopa violacea. The sequence goes on from CAXAJV010000762.1 coordinate 43,398, forward strand.
GATTCTGTAAAACATTACCAGCGGGGTGCTAGATGGGTTAGGTTAGGTTGTGATACGTTATAGACGTATATAATGTTCCCACCGAGAAGTAGGGGCCGATACGCCAGGCATGTTGTAAAATACTGCATCCGAGATGATAGCCTGCCTTAGGTTAGGATATATAACGCTGTAGACGTATATAATGTCTCAACCGAGACGTACGGGACGACACAAACGGGATTCTGTAAAACATTACCGGCGAGGGGCTAGATGTGTTAGGTTAGGTTATATTACGTTATAGACCTATATAATGTTCCCACCAAGAAGTAGGGGCCGATACGCCAGGAATGTTGTAAAATACTACATCCGAGATGATAGCCTGCCTTAGGTTAGGATATATAACGCTGTAGACGTATATAATGTCCCAACCGATACGTACGGGACGACACAAACGGGATTCTGTAAAACATTACCGGCGAGGGGCTAGATGTGTTAGGTTAGGTTATATTACGTTATAGACCTATATAATGTTCCCACCGAGAAGTAGGGGCCGATACGCCAGGCATGTTGTAAAATACTACATCCGAGATGATAGCCTGCCTCAGGTTAGGATATATAACGCTATAGACGTATATAATATTCCAACCGAGATGTACAGGACGTCACGAACGAGATTCTGTAAAACATTACCAGCGAGGGCCTAGATGTGTTAGGTTAGGTTATATTACGTAACAGACGAATATAATGTTCCCACCGAGAAGTAGGGGCCAATACGCCAGGAATGTTGTAAAACACTACATCCGAGATGTTAGCCTGCCTTACGTTAGGATATATATCGCTGTAGACGTATATAACATCCCAACCGAGACGTACGGGACGGCACGAACGGGATTCTGTAAAACATTACCAGCGAGGGGCTAGATGTGTTAGGTTAGGTTACATTACGTTTTAGACCTATATAATGTTCCCACCGAGAAGTAGGGGCCGATACGCCAGACATGTTGTAAAATACTGCATCCTAGATGATAGCCTGCATTAGGTTAGGATATATAACGCTATAGACGTATATAATACTCCAACCGAGATGTACGGGAGGTCACGAACGGGATTCTGTAAAACATTACCAGCGAGGGGCTAGATGTGTTAGGTTAGGTTATATTACGTTATAGACGAATATAATGTTCCCACCGAGAAGTAGGGGCCGATACGTCAGGAATGTTGTAGAATACTACATCCGAGATGTTAGCCTGCCTTAGGTTAGGATATATAACGCTATAGACGTATATAATGTCCCAACCGAGACGTACGGGACGACACGAACGGGATTCTGAAAACTTTACCAGCGAGGGGCTAGATGGGTTAGGTTAGGTTATGTTACGTTATAGACCTATATAATGTTCCCACCGAGAAGTAGAGGCCGATACGCCAGGAATGTTGTAAAATACTACATCCGAGATGTTAGCCTGCCTTACGTTAGGATATATATCGCTGTAGACGTATATAATATCCCAACCGAGATGTACGGGACGACAGGGACGGGATTCTGTAAAACATTACCAGCGAGGGGCTAGATGTGTTAGGTTAGGTTACATTACGTTATAGACCTATATAATGTTCCCACCGAGAAGTAGGGGCCGATACGTCAGAAATGTCGTAAAATACTACATCCGAGATGATAGCCTGCCTCAGGTTAGGATATATAACGCTATAGACGTATATAATATTCCAACCGAGATGTACAGGACGTCACGAACGAGATTCCGTAAAACATTACCAGCGAGGGCCTAGATGTGTTAGGTTAGGTTATATTACGTAAGAGACGAATATAATGTTCCCACCGAGAAGTAGGGGCCGATACGCCAGGAATGTTGTAAAACACTACATCCGAGATGTTAGCCTGCCTTACGTTAGGATATATATCGCTGTAGACGTATATAACGTCCCAACCGAGACGTACGGGACGGCACGAACGGGATTCTGTAAAACATTACCAGCGGGGTGCTAGATGGGTTAGGTTAGGTTGTGATACGTTATAGACGTATATAATGTTCCCACCGAGAAGTAGGGGCCGATACGCCAGGCATGTTGTAAAATACTACATCCGAGATGATAGCCTGCCTCAGGTTAGGATATATAACGCTATAGACGTATATAATATTCCAACCGAGATGTAGAGGACGTCACGAACGAGATTCTGTAAAACATTACCAGCGAGGGCCTAGATGTGTTAGGTTAGGTTATATTACGTAACAGACGAATATAATGTTCCCACCGAGAAGTAGGGGCCGATACGCCAGGAATGTTGTAAAACACTGCATCCGAGATGTTAGCCTGCCTTACGTTAGGATATATATCGCTGTAGACGTATATAACGTCCCAACCGAGACGTACGGGACGGCACGAATGGGATTCTGTAAAACATTACCAGCGAGGGGCTAGATGTGTTAGGTTAGGTTACATTACGTTTTAGACCTATATAATGTTCCCACCGAGAAGTAGGGGCCGATACGCCAGACATGTTGTAAAATACTGCATCCTAGATGATAGCCTGCATTAGGTTAGGATATATAACGCTATAGACGTATATAATACTCCAACCGAGATGTACGGGAGGTCACGAACGGGATTCTGTAAAACATTACCAGCGAGGGGCTAGATGTGTTAGGTTAGGTTATATTACGTTATAGACGAATATAATGTTCCCACCGAGAAGTAGGGGCCGATACGTCAGGAATGTTGTAGAATACTACATCCGAGATGATAGCCTGCCTTAGGTTAGGATATATAACGCTATAGACGTATATAATGTCCCAACCGAGACGTACGGGACGACACGAACGGGATTCTGAAAACTTTACCAGCGAGGGGCTAGATGGGTTAGGTTAGGTTATGTTACGTTATAGACCTATATAATGTTCCCACCGAGAAGTAGAGGCCGATACGCCAGGAATGTTGTAAAATACTACATCCGAGATGTTAGCCTGCCTTACGTTAGGATATATATCGCTGTAGACGTATATAATATCCCAACCGAGATGTACGGGACGACAGGGACGGGATTCTGTAAAACATTACCAGCGAGGGGCTAGATATGTTAGGTTAGGTTACATTACGTTATAGACCTATATAATGTTCCCACCGAGAAGTAGGGGCCGATACGTCAGGAATGTCGTAAAATACTACATCCGAGATGTTAGCCTGCCTTACGTTAGGATATATGTCGCTGTAGACGTATATAATATCCCAACCGAGATGTACGGGACGACAGGAACGGGATTCAGTAAAACATTACCAGCGAGGGTGCTAGATGTGTTAGGTTAGGTTATATTACGCTATAGACCTATATAATGTTCCCACCAAGAAGTATAGGCCGATACGCCAGGAATGTTGTAAAATACTACATCCGAGATGTTGGCCTGCCTTACGTTAGGATATATATCGCTGTAGACGTATATAACGTTCCAACAGAGACGTACGGGACGGCACCAACGGGATTCTGTAAAACATTACCAGCGGGGTGCTAGATGGGTTAGGTTAGGTTGTGATACGTTATAGACGTATATAATGTTCCCACCGAGAAGTAGGGGCCGATACGCCAGGCATGTTGTAAAATACTGCATCCGAGATGATAGCCTGCCTTAGGTTAGGATATATAACGCTGTAGACGTATATAATGTCTCAACCGAGACGTACGGGACGACACAAACGGGATTCTGTAAAACATTACCGGCGAGGGGCTAGATGTGTTAGGTTAGGTTATATTACGTTATAGACCTATATAATGTTCCCACCAAGAAGTAGGGGCCGATACGCCAGGAATGTTGTAAAATACTACATCCGAGATGATAGCCTGCCTTAGGTTAGGATATATAACGCTATAGACGTATATAATATTCCAACCGAGATGTACAGGACGTCACGAACGAGATTCCGTAAAACATTACCAGCGAGGGCCTAGATGTGTTAGGTTAGGTTATATTACGTAAGAGACGAATATAATGTTCCCACCGAGAAGTAGGGGCCGATACGCCAGGAATGTTGTAAAACACTACATCCGAGATGTTAGCCTGCCTTACGTTAGGATATATATCGCTGTAGACGTATATAACGTCCCAACCGAGACGTACGGAACGGCACGAACGGGATTCTGTAAAACATTACCAGCGGGGTGCTAGATGGGTTAGGTTAGGTTGTGATACGTTATAGACGTATATAATGTTCCCACCGAGAAGTAGGGGCCGATACGCCAGGCATGTTGTAAAATATTGCATCCGAGATGATAGCCTGCCTTAGGTTAGGATATATAACGCTGTAGACGTATATAATGTCCCAACCGATACGTACGGGACGACACAAACGGGATTCTGTAAAACATTACCGGCGAGGGGCTAGATGTGTTAGGTTAGGTTATATTACGTTATAGACCTATATAATGTTCCCACCGAGAAGTAGGGGCCGATACGCCAGGCATGTTGTAAAATACTACATCCGAGATGATAGCCTGCCTCAGGTTAGGATATATAACGCTATAGACGTATATAATATTCCAACCGAGATGTACAGGACGTCACGAACGAGATTCTGTAAAACATTACCAGCGAGGGCCTAGATGTGTTAGGTTAGGTTATATTACGTAACAGACGAATATAATGTTCCCACCGAGAAGTAGGGGCCGATACGCCAGGAATGTTGTAAAACACTACATCCGAGATGTTAGCCTGCCTTACGTTAGGATATATATCGCTGCAGACGTATATAACATCCCAACCGAGACGTACGGGACGGCACGAACGGGATTCTGTAAAACATTACCAGCGAGGGGCTAGATGTGTTAGGTTAGGTTATATTACGTTATAGACGAATATAATGTTCCCACCGAGAAGTAGGGGCCGATACGTCAGGAATGTTGTAGAATACTACATCCGAGATGATAGCCTGCCTTAGGTTAGGATATATAACGCTATAGACGTATATAATGTCCCAACCGAGACGTACGGGACGACACGAACGGGATTCTGAAAACTTTACCAGCGAGGGGCTAGATGGGTTAGGTTAGGTTATGTTACGTTATAGACCTATATAATGTTCCCACCGAGAAGTAGAGGCCGATACGCCAGGAATGTTGTAAAATACTACATCCGAGATGTTAGCCTGCCTTACGTTAGGATATATATCGCTGTAGACGTATATAATATCCCAACCGAGATGTACGGGACGACAGGGACGGGATTCTGTAAAACATTACCAGCGAGGGGCTAGATGTGTTAGGTTAGGTTACATTACGTTTTAGACCTATATAATGTTCCCACCGAGAAGTAGGGGCCGATACGCCAGACATGTTGTAAAATACTGCATCCTAGATGATAGCCTGCATTAGGTTAGGATATATAACGCTATAGACGTATATAATACTCCAACCGAGATGTACGGGAGGTCACGAACGGGATTCTGTAAAACATTACCAGCGAGGGGCTAGATGTGTTAGGTTAGGTTATATTACGTTATAGACGAATATAATGTTCCCACCGAGAAGTAGGGGCCGATACGTCAGGAATGTTGTAGAATACTACATCCGAGATGATAGCCTGCCTTAGGTTAGGATATATAACGCTATAGACGTATATAATGTCCCAACCGAGACGTACGGGACGACACGAACGGGATTCTGAAAACTTTACCAGCGAGGGGCTAGATGGGTTAGGTTAGGTTATGTTACGTTATAGACCTATATAATGTTCCCACCGAGAAGTAGAGGCCGATACGCCAGGAATGTTGTAAAATACTACATCCGAGATGTTAGCCTGCCTTACGTTAGGATATATATCGCTGTAGACGTATATAATATCCCAACCGAGATGTACGGGACGACAGGGACGGGATTCTGTAAAACATTACCAGCGAGGGGCTAGATATGTTAGGTTAGGTTACATTACGTTATAGACCTATATAATGTTCCCACCGAGAAGTAGGGGCCGATACGTCAGGAATGTCGTAAAATACGACATCCGAGATGTTAGCCTGCCTTACGTTAGGATATATGTCGCTGTAGACGTATATAATATCCCAACCGAGATGTACGGGACGACAGGAACGGGATTCAGTAAAACATTACCAGCGAGGGTGCTAGATGTGTTAGGTTAGGTTATATTACGCTATAGACCTATATAATGTTCCCACCAAGAAGTATAGGCCGATACGCCAGGAATGTTGTAAAATACTACATCCGAGATGTTGGCCTGCCTTACGTTAGGATATATATCGCTGTAGACGTATATAACGTTCCAACAGAGACGTACGGGACGGCACCAACGGGATTCTGTAAAACATTACCAGCGGGGTGCTAGATGGGTTAGGTTAGGTTGTGATACGTTATAGACGTATATAATGTTCCCACCGAGAAGTAGGGGCCGATACGCCAGGCATGTTGTAAAATACTGCATCCGAGATGATAGCCTGCCTTAGGTTAGGATATATAACGCTGTAGACGTATATAATGTCTCAACCGAGACGTACGGGACGACACAAACGGGATTCTGTAAAACATTACCGGCGAGGGGCTAGATGTGTTAGGTTAGGTTATATTACGTTATAGACCTATATAATGTTCCCACCAAGAAGTAGGGGCCGATACGCCAGGAATGTTGTAAAATACTACATCCGAGATGATAGCCTGCCTTAGGTTAGGATATATAACGCTATAGACGTATATAATATTCCAACCGAGATGTACAGGACGTCACGAACGAGATTCCGTAAAACATTACCAGCGAGGGCCTAGATGTGTTAGGTTAGGTTATATTACGTAAGAGACGAATATAATGTTCCCACCGAGAAGTAGGGGCCGATACGCCAGGAATGTTGTAAAACACTACATCCGAGATGTTAGCCTGCCTTACGTTAGGATATATATCGCTGTAGACGTATATAACGTCCCAACCGAGACGTACGGAACGGCACGAACGGGATTCTGTAAAACATTACCAGCGGGGTGCTAGATGGGTTAGGTTAGGTTGTGATACGTTATAGACGTATATAATGTTCCCACCGAGAAGTAGGGGCCGATACGCCAGGCATGTTGTAAAATATTGCATCCGAGATGATAGCCTGCCTTAGGTTAGGATATATAACGCTGTAGACGTATATAATGTCCCAACCGATACGTACGGGACGACACAAACGGGATTCTGTAAAACATTACCGGCGAGGGGCTAGATGTGTTAGGTTAGGTTATATTACGTTATAGACCTATATAATGTTCCCACCGAGAAGTAGGGGCCGATACGCCAGGCATGTTGTAAAATACTACATCCGAGATGATAGCCTGCCTCAGGTTAGGATATATAACGCTATAGACGTATATAATATTCCAACCGAGATGTACAGGACGTCACGAACGAGATTCTGTAAAACATTACCAGCGAGGGCCTAGATGTGTTAGGTTAGGTTATATTACGTAACAGACGAATATAATGTTCCCACCGAGAAGTAGGGGCAGATACGCCAGGAATGTTGTAAAATACTACATCCGAGATGTTAGCCTGCCTTACGTTAGGATATATATCGCTGTAGACGTATATAATATCCCAACCGAGACGTACGGGACGACACGAACGGGATTCTGAAAACTTTACCAGCGAGGGGCTAGATGGGTTAGGTTAGGTTATGTTACGTTATAGACCTATATAAAGTTCCCACCGAGAAGTAGAGGCCGATACGCCAGGAATGTTGTAAAATACTACATCCGAGATGTTAGCCTGCCTTACGTTAGGATATATATCGCTGTAGACGTATATAATATCCCAACCGAGATGTACGGGACGACAGGGACGGGATTCTGTAAAACATTACCAGCGAGGGGCTAGATATGTTAGGTTAGGTTACATTACGTTATAGACCTATATAATGTTCCCACCGAGAAGTAGGGGCCGATACGTCAGGAATGTCGTAAAATACTACATCCGAGATGTTAGCCTGCCTTACGTTAGGATATATGTCGCTGTAGACGTTTATAATATCCCAACCGAGATGTACGGGACGACAGGAACGGGATTCAGTAAAACATTACCAGCGAGGGTGCTAGATGTGTTAGGTTAGGTTATATTACGCTATAGACCTATATAATGTTCCCACCAAGAAGTATAGGCCGATACGCCAGGAATGTTGTAAAATACTACATCCGAGATGTTGGCCTGCCTTACGTTAGGATATATATCGCTGTAGACGTATATAACGTTCCAACAGAGACGTACGGGACGGCACCAACGGGATTCTGTAAAACATTACCAGCGGGGTGCTAGATGGGTTAGGTTAGGTTGTGATACGTTATAGACGTATATAATGTTCCCACCGAGAAGTAGGGGCCGATACGCCAGGCATGTTGTAAAATACTGCATCCGAGATGATAGCCTGCCTTAGGTTAGGATATATAACGCTGTAGACGTATATAATGTCTCAACCGAGACGTACGGGACGACACAAACGGGATTCTGTAAAACATTACCGGCGAGGGGCTAGATGTGTTAGGTTAGGTTATATTACGTTATAGACCTATATAATGTTCCCACCAAGAAGTAGGGGCCGATACGCCAGGAATGTTGTAAAATACTACATCCGAGATGATAGCCTGCCTTAGGTTAGGATATATAACGCTATAGACGTATATAATATTCCAACCGAGATGTACAGGACGTCACGAACGAGATTCCGTAAAACATTACCAGCGAGGGCCTAGATGTGTTAGGTTAGGTTATATTACGTAAGAGACGAATATAATGTTCCCACCGAGAAGTAGGGGCCGATACGCCAGGAATGTTGTAAAACACTACATCCGAGATGTTAGCCTGCCTTACGTTAGGATATATATCGCTGTAGACGTATATAACGTCCCAACCGAGACGTACGGAACGGCACGAACGGGATTCTGTAAAACATTACCAGCGGGGTGCTAGATGGGTTAGGTTAGGTTGTGATACGTTATAGACGTATATAATGTTCCCACCGAGAAGTAGGGGCCGATACGCCAGGCATGTTGTAAAATATTGCATCCGAGATGATAGCCTGCCTTAGGTTAGGATATATAACGCTGTAGACGTATATAATGTCCCAACCGATACGTACGGGACGACACAAACGGGATTCTGTAAAACATTACCGGCGAGGGGCTAGATGTGTTAGGTTAGGTTATATTACGTTATAGACCTATATAATGTTCCCACCGAGAAGTAGGGGCCGATACGCCAGGCATGTTGTAAAATACTACATCCGAGATGATAGCCTGCCTCAGGTTAGGATATATAACGCTATAGACGTATATAATATTCCAACCGAGATGTACAGGACGTCACGAACGAGATTCTGTAAAACATTACCAGCGAGGGCCTAGATGTGTTAGGTTAGGTTATATTACGTAACAGACGAATATAATGTTCCCACCGAGAAGTAGGGGCCGATACGCCAGGAATGTTGTAAAACACTACATCCGAGATGTTAGCCTGCCTTACGTTAGGATATATATCGCTGTAGACGTATATAACATCCCAACCGAGACGTACGGGACGGCACGAACGGGATTCTGTAAAACATTACCAGCGAGGGGCTAGATGTGTTAGGTTAGGTTACATTACGTTTTAGACCTATATAATGTTCCCACCGAGAAGTAGGGGCCGATACGCCAGACATGTTGTAAAATACTGCATCCTAGATGATAGCCTGCATTAGGTTAGGATATATAACGCTATAGACGTATATAATACTCCAACCGAGATGTACGGGAGGTCACGAACGGGATTCTGTAAAACATTACCAGCGAGGGGCTAGATGTGTTAGGTTAGGTTATATTACGTTATAGACGAATATAATGTTCCCACCGAGAAGTAGGGGCCGATACGTCAGGAATGTTGTAGAATACTACATCCGAGATGATAGCCTGCCTTAGGTTAGGATATATAACGCTATAGACGTATATAATGTCCCAACCGAGACGTACGGGACGACACGAACGGGATTCTGAAAACTTTACCAGCGAGGGGCTAGATGGGTTAGGTTAGGTTATGTTACGTTATAGACCTATATAATGTTCCCACCGAGAAGTAGAGGCCGATACGCCAGGAATGTTGTAAAATACTACATCCGAGATGTTAGCCTGCCTTACGTTAGGATATATATCGCTGTAGACGTATATAATATCCCAACCGAGATGTACGGGACGACAGGGACGGGATTCTGTAAAACATTACCAGCGAGGGGCTAGATGTGTTAGGTTAGGTTACATTACGTTATAGACCTATATAATGTTCCCACCGAGAAGTAGGGGCCGATACGTCAGAAATGTCGTAAAATACTACATCCGAGATGATAGCCTGCCTCAGGTTAGGATATATAACGCTATAGACGTATATAATATTCCAGCCGAGATGTACAGGACGTCACGAACGAGATTCCGTAAAACATTACCAGCGAGGGCCTAGATGTGTTAGGTTAGGTTATATTACGTAAGAGACGAATATAATGTTCCCACCGAGAAGTAGGGGCCGATACGCCAGGAATGTTGTAAAACACTACATCCGAGATGTTAGCCTGCCTTACGTTAGGATATATATCGCTGTAGACGTATATAACGTCCCAACCGAGACGTACGGGACGGCACGAACGGGATTCTGTAAAACATTACCAGCGGGGTGCTAGATGGGTTAGGTTAGGTTGTGATACGTTATAGACGTATATAATGTTCCCACCGAGAAGTAGGGGCCGATACGCCAGGCATGTTGTAAAATATTGCATCCGAGATGATAGCCTGCCTTAGGTTAGGATATATAACGCTGTAGACGTATATAATGTCCCAACCGATACGTACGGGACGACACAAACGGGATTCTGTAAAACATTACCAGCGAGGGGCTAGATGTGTTAGGTTAGGTTACATTACGTTTTAGACCTATATAATGTTCCCACCGAGAAGTAGGGGCCGATACGCCAGACATGTTGTAAAATACTGCATCCTAGATGTTAGCCTGCCTTACGTTAGGATATATATCGCTGTAGACGTATATAATATCCCAACCGAGATGTACGGGACGACAGGGACGGGATTCTGTAAAACATTACCAGCGAGGGGCTAGATATGTTAGGTTAGGTTACATTACGTTATAGACCTATATAATGTTCCCACCGAGAAGTAGGGGCCGATACGTCAGGAATGTTGTAAAATACTACATCCGAGATGATAGCCTGCCTTAGGTTAGGATATATAACGCTATAGACGTATATAATGTCCCAACCGAGACGTACGGGACGACACGAACGGGATTCTGAAAACTTTACCAGCGAGGGGCTAGATGGGTTAGGTTAGGTTATGTTACGTTATAGACCTATATAATGTTCCCACCGAGAAGTAGAGGCCGATACGCCAGGAATGTTGTAAAATACTACATCCGAGATGTTAGCCTGCCTTACGTTAGGATATATATCGCTGTAGACGTATATAATATCCCAACCGAGATGTACGGGACGACAGGGACGGGATTCTGTAAAACATTACCAGCGAGGGGCTAGGATATGTTAGGTTAGGTTACATTACGTTATAGACCTATATAATGTTCCCACCGAGAAGTAGGGGCCGATACGTCAGGAATGTTGTAAAATACTACATCCGAGATGATAGCCTGCCTTAGGTTAGGATATATAACGCTATAGACGTATATAATATTCCAACCGAGATGTACGGGACGACAGGGACGGGATTCTGTAAAACATTACCAGCGAGGGGCTAGGATATGTTAGGTTAGGTTACATTACGTTATAGACCTATATAATGTTCCCACCGAGAAGTAGGGGCCGATACGTCAGGAATGTTGTAAAATACTACATCCGAGATGATAGCCTGCCTTAGGTTAGGATATATAACGCTATAGACGTATATAATATTCCAACCGAGATGTACAGGACGTCACGAACGAGATTCCGTAAAACATTACCAGCGAGGGCCTAGATGTGTTAGGTTAGGTTATATTACGTAAGAGACGAATATAATGTTCCCACCGAGAAGTAGGGGCCGATACGCCAGGAATGTTGTAAAACACTACATCCGAGATGTTAGCCTGCCTTACGTTAGGATATATATCGCTGTAGACGTATATAACGTCCCAACCGAGACGTACGGAACGGCACGAACGGGATTCTGTAAAACATTACCAGCGAGGGGCTAGATGTGTTAGGTTAGGTTATATTACGCTATAGACCTATATAATGTTCCCACCAAGAAGTATAGGCCGATACGCCAGGAATGTTGTAAAATACTACATCCGAGATGATAGCCTGCCTTAGGTTAGGATATATAACGCTGTAGACGTATATAATGTCCCAACCGAGACGTACGGGACGACACAAACGGGATTCTGTAAAACATTACCAGCGAGGGGCAAGATGTGTTAGGATAGGTTATATTACGTTATAGACGAATATAATGTTCCCACCGAGAAGTAGGGGCCGATACGTCAGGAATGTTGTAGAATACTACATCCGAGATGTTAGCCTGCCTTAGGTTAGGATATATAACGCTATAGACGTATATAATGTCCCAACCGAGACGTACGGGACGACACGAACGGGATTCTGAAAACTTTACCAGCGAGGGGCTAGATGGGTTAGGTTAGGTTATGTTACGTTATAGACCTATATAATGCTCCCACCGAGAAGTAGAGGCCGATACGCCAGGAATGTTGTAAAATACTACATCCGAGATGTTAGCCTGCCTTACGTTAGGATATATATCGCTGTAGACGTATATAACGTCCCAACCGAGACGTACGGGACGGCACGAACGGGATTCTGTAAAACATTACCAGCGGGGTGCTAGATGGGTTAGGTTAGGTTACATTACGTTATAGACCTATATAATGTTCCCACCGTGAAGTAGGGGCCGATACGTCAGGAATGTCGTAAAATACTACATCCGAGATGATAGCCTGCCTCAGGTTAGGATATATAACGCTATAGACGTATATAATATTCCAACAGAGATGTACAGGACGTCACGAACGAGATTCTGTAAAACATTACCAGCGAGGGCCTAGATGTGTTAGGTTAGGTTATATTACGTAACAGACGAATATAATGTTCCCACCGAGAAGTAGGGGCCGATACGCCAGGAATGTTGTAAAACACTACATCCGAGATGTTAGCCTGCCTTACGTTAGGATATATATCGCTGTAGACGTATATAACGTCCCAACCGAGACGTACGGGACGGCACGAACGGGATTCTGTAAAACATTACCAGCGGGTTGCTAGATGGGTTAGGTTAGGTTGTGATACGTTATAGACGTATATAATGTTCCCACCGAGAAGTAGGGGCCGATACGCCAGGCATGTTGTAAAATATTGCATCCGAGATGATAGCCTGCCTTAGGTTAGGATATATAACGCTGTAGACGTATATAATGTCCCAACAGAGACGTACGGGACGACACAAACGGGATTCTGTAAAACATTACAAGCGAGGGGCTAGATGTGTTAGGTTAGGTTATATTACGTTATAGACCTATATAATGTTCCCACCAAGAAGTAGGGGCCGATACGCCAGGAATGTTGTAAAATACTACATCCGAGATGATAGCCTGCCTTAGGTTAGGATATATAACGCTATAGACGTATATAATGTCCCAACCGAGACGTACGGGACGACACGAACGGGATTCTGAAAACTTTACCAGCGAGGGGCTAGATGGGTTAGGTTAGGTTATGTTACGTTATAGACCTATATAATGTTACCACCGAGAAGTAGAGGCCGATACGCCAGGAATGTAGAGAAATACTACATCCGAGATGTTAGCCTGCCTTACGTTAAAATATATATCGCTGTAGACGTATATAATATCCCAACCGAGATGTACGGGACGACAGGGACGGGATTCTGTAAAACATTACCAGCGAGGGGCTAGATGTGTTAGGTTAGGTTACATTACGTTATAGACCTATATAATGTTCCCACAGAGAAGTAGGGGCCGATACGTTAGGAATGTCATAAAATACTACATCCGTGATGATAGCCTGCCTCAGGTTAGGATATATAACGCTATAGACGTATATAATATTCCAACCGAGATGTACAGGACGTCACGAACGAGATTCTGTAAAACATTACCAGCGAGGGCCTAGATGTGTTAGGTTAGGTTATATTACGTAACAGACGAATATAATGTTCCCACCGAGAAGTAGGGGCCGATACGCCAGGAATGTTGTAAAACACTACATCCGAGATGTTAGCCTGCCTTACGTTAGGATATATATCGCTGTAGACGTATATAACGTCCCAACCGAGACGTACGGGACGGCACGAACGGGATTCCGTAAAACATTACCAGCGGGTTGCTAGATGGGTTAGGTTAGGTTGTGATACGTTATAGACGTATATAATGTTCCCACCGAGAAGTAGGGGCCGATACGCCAGGCATGTTGTAAAATATTGCATCCGAGATGATAGCCTGCCTTAGGTTAGGATATATAACGCTGTAGACGTATATAATGTCCCAACCGAGACGTACGGGACGACACAAACGGGATTCTGTAAAACATTACAAGCGAGGGGCTAGATGTGTTAGGTTAGGTTATATTACGTTATAGACCTATATAATGTTCCCACCAAGAAGTAGGGGCCGATACGCCAGGAATGTTGTAAAATACTACATCCGAGATGATAGCCTGCCTTAGGTTAGGATATATAACGCTATAGACGTATATAATGTCCCAACCGAGACGTACGGGACGACACGAACGGGATTCTGAAAACTTTACCAGCGAGGGGCTAGATGGGTTAGGTTAGGTTATGTTACGTTATAGACCTATATAATGTTACCACCGAGAAGTAGAGGCCGATACGCCAGGAATGTAGAAAAATACTTCATCCGAGATGTTAGCCTGCCTTACGTTAGGATATATATCGCTGTAGACGTATATAATATCCCAACCGAGATGTACGGGACGACAGGGACGGGATTCTGTAAAACATTACCAGCGAGGGGCTAGATGTGTTAGGTTAGGTTACATTACGTTATAGACCTATATAATGTTCCCACCGAAAAGTAGGGGCCGATACGTTAGGAATGTCATAAAATACTACATCCGAGATGATAGCCTGCCTCAGGTTAGGATATATAACGCTATAGACGTATATAATATTCCAACCGAGATGTACAGGACGTCACGAACGAGATTCTGTAAAACATTACCAGCGAGGGCCTAGATGTGTTAGGTTAGGTTATATTACGTAACAGACGAATATAATGTTCCCACCGAGAAGTAGGGGCCGATACGCCAGGAATGTTGTAAAACACTACATCCGAGATGTTAGCCTGCCTTACGTTAGGATATATATCGCTGTAGACGTATATAACGTCCCAACCGAGACGTACGGGACGGCACGAACGGGATTCTGTAAAACATTACCAGCGGGGTGCTAGATGGGTTAGGTTAGGTTGTGATACGTTATAGACGTATATAATGTTCCCACCGAGAAGTAGGGGCCGATACGCCAGGCATGTTGTAAAATATTGCATCCGAGATGATAGCCTGCCTTAGGTTAGGATATATAACGCTGTAGACGTATATAATGTCCCAACCGAGACGTACGGGACGACACAAACGGGATTCTGTAAAACATTACCAGCGAGGGGCTAGATGTGTTAGGTTAGGTTACATTACGTTATAGACCTATATAATGTTCCCACCGAGAAGTAGGGGCCGATACGTTAGGAATGTCATAAAATACTACATCCGAGATGATAGCCTGCCTCAGGTTAGGATATATAACGCTATAGACGTATATAATATTCCAACCGAGATGTACAGGACGTCACGAACGAGATTCTGTAAAACATTACCAGCGAGGGCCTAGATGTGTTAGGTTAGGTTATATTACGTAACAGACGAATATAATGTTCCCACCGAGAAGTAGGGGCCGATACGCCAGGAATGTTGTAAAACACTACATCCGAGATGTTAGCCTGCCTTACGTTAGGATATATATCGCTGTAGACGTATATAACGTCCCAACCGAGACGTACGGGACGGCACGAACGGGATTCTGTAAAACATTACCAGCGGGGTGCTAGATGGGTTAGGTTAGGTTGTGATACGTTATAGACGTATATAATGTTCCCACCGAGAAGTAGGGGCCGATACGCCAGGCATGTTGTAAAATACTACATCCGAGATGATAGCCTGCCTCAGGTTAGGATATATAACGCTATAGACGTATATAATATTCCAACCGAGATGTACAGGACGTCACGAACGAGATTCTGTAAAACATTACCAGCGAGGGCCTAGATGTGTTAGGTTAGATTATATTACGTAACAGACGAATATAATGTTCCCACCGAGAAGTAGGGGCCGATACGCCAGGAATGTTGTAAAACACTACATCCGAGATGTTAGCCTGCCTTACGTTAGGATATATATCGCTGTAGACGTATATAACGTCCCAACCGAGACGTACGGGACGGCACGAACGGGATTCTGTAAAACATTACCAGCGGGGTGCTAGATGGGTTAGGTTAGGTTGTGATACGTTATAGACGTATATAATGTTCCCACCGAGAAGTAGGGGCCGATACGCCAGGCATGTTGTAAAATACTACATCCGAGATGATAGCCTGCCTCAGGTTAGGATATATAACGCTATAGACGTATATAATATTCCAACCGAGATGTACAGGACGTCACGAACGAGATTCTGTAAAACATTACCAGCGAGGGCCTAGATGTGTTAGGTTAGGTTATATTACGTAACAGACGAATATAATGTTCCCACCGAGAAGTAGGGGCCGATACGCCAGGAATGTTGTAAAACACTACATCCGAGATGTTAGCCTGCCTTACGTTAGGATATATATCGCTGTAGTCGTATATAACGTCCCAACCGAGACGTACGGGACGGCACGAACGGGATTCTGTAAAACATTACCAGCGGGGTGCTAGATGGGTTAGGTTAGGTTGTGATACGTTATAGACGTATATAATGTTCCCACCGAGAAGTAGGGGCCGATACGCCAGGCATGTTGTAAAATACTGCATCCGAGATGATAGCCTGCCTTAGGTTAGGATATATAACGCTGTAGACGTATATAATGTCCCAACCGAGACGTACGGGACGACACAAACGGGATTCTGTAAAACATTACCAGCGAGGGGCTAGATGTGTTAGGTTAGGTTATATTACGTTATAGACGAATATAATGTTCCCACCGAGAAGTAGGGGCCGATACGTCAGGAATGTAGTAAAATACTACATCCGAGATGTTAGCCTGCCTTACGTTAGGATATATATCGGTGTAGACGTAAATAATATCCCAACCGAGATGTGCGGGACGACAGGAACGGGATTCTGTAAAACATTACCAGCGAGGGCCTGGATGGGTTAGATTATGTTGTGATACGTTATAGACGTATATAATGTTCCCACCGAGAAGTAGAAGCCGATACGCCAGGAATGTTGTAAAATACTACATCCGAGATGTTAGCCTGCCTTACGTTAGGATATATATCGCTGTAGACGTATATAATATCCCAACCGAGATGTACGGGACGACAGGTACGGGATTCTGTAAAACATTACCAGCGAGGGGCTAGATGTGTTAGGTTAGGTTACATTACGTTATAGACCTATATAATGTTCCCACCGAGAAGTAGGGGCCGATACGTCAGAAATGTCGTAAAATACTACATCCGAGATGATAGCCTGCCTCAGGTTAGGATATATAACGCTATAGACGTATATAATATTCCAACCGAGATGTACAGGACGTCACGAACGAGATTCCGTAAAACATTACCAGCGAGGGCCTAGATGTGTTAGGTTAGGTTATATTACGTAAGAGACGAATATAATGTTCCCACCGAGAAGTAGGGGCCGATACGCCAGGAATGTTGTAAAACACTACATCCGAGATGTTAGCCTGCCTTACGTTAGGATATATATCGCTGTAGACGTATATAACGTCCCAACCGAGACATACGGGACGGCACGAAAGGGATTCTGTAAAACATTACCAGCGGGGTGCTAGATGGGTTAGGTTAGGTTGTGATACGTTCTAGACGTATATAATGTTCCCACCGAGAAGTAGGGGCCGATACGCCAGGCATGTTGTAAAATATTGCATCCGAGATGATAGCCTGCCTTAGGTTAGGATATATAACGCTGTAGACGTATATAATGTCCCAACCGAGACGTACGGGACGACACAAACGGGATTCTGTAAAACATTACCGGCGAGGGGCTAGATGTGTTAGGTTAGGTTATATTACGTTATAGACCTATATAATGTTCCCACCGAGAAGTAGGGGCCGATACGCCAGGCATGTTGTAAAATACTACATCCGAGATGATAGCCTGCCTCAGGTTAGGATATATAACGCTATAGACGTATATAATATTCCAACCGAGATGTACAGGACGTCACGAACGAGATTCTGTAAAACATTACCAGCGAGGGCCTAGATGTGTTAGGTTAGGTTATATTACGTAACAGACGAATATAATGTTCCCACCGAGAAGTAGGGGCCGATACGCCAGGAATGTTGTAAAACACTACATCCGAGATGTTAGCCTGCCTTACGTTAGGATATATATCGCTGTAGACGTATATAACGTCCCAACCGAGACGTACGGGGCGGCACGAACGGGATTCTGTAAAACATTACCAGCGAGGGGCTAGATGTGTTAGGTTAGGTTACATTACGTTTTAGACCTATATAATGTTCCCACCGAGAAGTAGGGGCCGATACGCCAGACATGTTGTAAAATACTGCATCCTAGATGATAGCCTGCATTAGATTAGGATATATAACGCTATAGACGTATATAATACTCCAACCGAGATGTACGGGAGGTCACGAACGGGATTCTGTAAAACATTACCAGCGAGGGGCTAGATGTGTTAGGTTAGGTTATATTACGTTATAGACGAATATAATGTTCCCACCGAGAAGTAGGGGCCGATACGTCAGGAATGTTGTAGAATACTACATCCGAGATGATAGCCTGCCTTAGGTTAGGATATATAACGCTATAGACGTATATAATGTCCCAACCGAGACGTACGGGACGACACGAACGGGATTCTGAAAACTTTACCAGCGAGGGGCTAGATGGGTTAGGTTAGGTTATGTTACGTTATAGACCTATATAATGTTACCACCGAGAAGTAGAGGCCGATACGCCAGGAATGTAGAAAAATACTACATCCGAGATGTTAGCCTGCCTTACGTTAGGATATATATCGCTGTAGACGTATATAATATCCCAACCGAGATGTACGGGACGACAGGGACGGGATTCTGTAAAACATTACCAGCGAGGGGCTAGATGTGTTAGTTTAGGTTACATTACGTTATAGACCTATATAATGTTCCCACCGAGAAGTAGGGGCCGATACGTTAGGAATGTCATAAAATACTACATCCGAGATGATAGCCTGCCTCAGGTTAGGATATATAACGCTATAGACGTATATAATATTCCAACCGAGATGTACAGGACGTCACGAACGAGATTCTGTAAAACATTACCAGCGAGGGCCTAGATGTGTTAGGTTAGGTTATATTACGTAACAGACGAATATAATGTTCCCACCGAGAAGTAGGGGCCGATACGCCAGGAATGTTGTAAAACACTACATCCGAGATGTTAGCCTGCCTTACGTTAGGATATATATCGCTGTAGACGTATATAACGTCCCAACCGAGACGTACGGGACGGCACGAACGGGATTCTGTAAAACATTACCAGCGGGGTGCTAGATGGGTTAGGTTAGGTTGTGATACGTTATAGACGTCTATAATGTTCCCACCGAGAAGTAGGGGCCGATACGCCAGGCATGTTGTAAAATACTACATCCGAGATGATAGCCTGCCTCAGGTTAGGATATATAACGCTATAGACGTATATAATATTCCAACCGAGATGTACAGGACGTCACGAACGAGATTCTGTAAAACATTACCAGCGAGGGCCTAGATGTGTTAGGTTAGGTTATATTACGTAACAGACGAATATAATGTTCCCACCGAGAAGTAGGGGCCGATACGCCAGGAATGTTGTAAAACACTACATCCGAGATGTTAGCCTGCCTTACGTTAGGATATATATCGCTGTAGTCGTATATAACGTCCCAACCGAGACGTACGGGACGGCACGAACGGGATTCTGTAAAACATTACCAGCGGGGTGCTAGATGGGTTAGGTTAGGTTGTGATACGTTATAGACGTATATAATGTTCCCACCGAGAAGTAGGGGCCGATACGCCAGGCATGTTGTAAAATACTGCATCCGAGATGATAGCCTGCCTTAGGTTAGGATATATAACGCTGTAGACGTATATAATGTCCCAACCGAGACGTACGGGACGACACAAACGGGATTCTGTAAAACATTACCAGCGAGGGGCTAGATGTGTTAGGTTAGGTTATATTACGTTATAGACGAATATAATGTTCCCACCGAGAAGTAGGGGCCGATACGTCAGGAATGTAGTAAAATACTACATCCGAGATGTTAGCCTGCCTTACGTTAGGATATATATCGGTGTAGACGTAAATAATATCCCAGCCGAGATGTGCGGGACGACAGGAACGGGATTCTGTAAAACATTACCAGCGAGGGCCTGGATGGGTTAGATTATGTTGTGATACGTTATAGACGTATATAATGTTCCCACCGAGAAGTAGAAGCCGATACGCCAGGAATGTTGTAAAATACTACATCCGAGATGTTAGCCTGCCTTACGTTAGGATATATATCGCTGTAGACGTATATAATATCCCAACCGAGATGTACGGGACGACAGGTACGGGATTCTGTAAAACATTACCAGCGAGGGGCTAGATGTGTTAGGTTAGGTTACATTACGTTATAGACCTATATAATGTTCCCACCGAGAAGTAGGGGCCGATACGTCAGAAATGTCGTAAAATACTACATCCGAGATGATAGCCTGCCTCAGGTTAGGATATATAACGCTATAGACGTATATAATATTCCAACCGAGATGTACAGGACGTCACGAACGAGATTCCGTAAAACATTACCAGCGAGGGCCTAGATGTGTTAGGTTAGGTTATATTACGTAAGAGACGAATATAATGTTCCCACCGAGAAGTAGGGGCCGATACGCCAGGAATGTTGTAAAACACTACATCCGAGATGTTAGCCTGCCTTACGTTAGGATATATATCGCTGTAGACGTATATAACGTCCCAACCGAGACATACGGGACGGCACGAACGGGATTCTGTAAAACATTACCAGCGGGGTGCTAGATGGGTTAGGTTAGGTTGTGATACGTTATAGACGTATATAATGTTCCCACCGAGAAGTAGGGGCCGATACGCCAGGCATGTTGTAAAATATTGCATCCGAGATGATAGCCTGCCTTAGGTTAGGATATATAACGCTGTAGACGTATATAATATTCCAACCGAGATGTACAGGACGTCACGAACGAGATTCTGTAAAACATTACCAGCGAGGGCCTAGATGTGTTAGGTTAGGTTATATTACGTAACAGACGAATATAATGTTCCCACCGAGAAGTAGGGGCCGATACGCCAGGAATGTTGTAAAACACTACATCCGAGATGTTAGCCTGCCTTACGTTAGGATATATATCGCTGTAGACGTATATAACGTCCCAACCGAGACGTACGGGGCGGCACGAACGGGATTCTGTAAAACATTACCAGCGAGGGGCTAGATGTGTTAGGTTAGGTTACATTACGTTTTAGACCTATATAATGTTCCCACCAAGAAGTAGGGGCCGATACGCCAGGAATGTTGTAAAATACTACATCCGAGATGATAGCCTGCCTTAGGTTAGGATATATAACGCTATAGACGTATATAATATTCCAACCGAGATGTACGGGACGTCACGAACGGGATTCTGTAAAACATTACCAGCGAGGGGCTAGATGTGTTAGGTTAGGTTATATTACGTTATAGACGAATATAATGTTCCCACCGAGAAGTAGGGGCCGATACGTCAGGAATGTTGTAGAATACTACATCCGAGATGATAGCCTGCCTTAGGTTAGGATATATAACGCTATAGACGTATATAATGTCCCAACCGAGACGTACGGGACGACACGAACGGGATTCTGAAAACTTTACCAGCGAGGGGCTAGATGGGTTAGGTTAGGTTATGTTACGTTATAGACCTATATAATGTTACCACCGAGAAGTAGAGGCCGATACGCCAGGAATGTTGTAAAATACTACATCCGAGATGTTAGCCTGCCTTACGTTAGGATATATATCGCTGTAGACGTTTATAATATCCCAACCGAGATGTACGGGACGACAGGAACGGGATTCTGTAAAACATTACCAGCGAGGGGCTAGATGGGTTAGGTTAGGATGTGATACGCTATAGACGTATATAATGTTCCCACCGAGAACGGGGGCCGATACGCCAGGAATGTTGTGAAATACTACACCCGAGATGATAGCCTGCCTTAGGTTAGGATATATAACGCTATAGACGTATATAATATTCCAACCGAGATGTACCGGACGTCACGAACGAGATTCTCTAAAACATTACCAGCGAGGGCCTAGATGTGTTAGGTTAGGTTATATTACGTAATAGACGAATATAATGTTCCCACCGAGAAGTAGGGGCCGATACGCCAGGAATGTTGTAAAACACTACATCCGAGATGTTAGCCTGCCTTACGTTAGGATATATATCGCTGTAGACGTATATAACGTCCCAATCGAGACGGACGGGATGAAACGAACGGGATTCTGTAAAACATTACCAGCGAGGGGCTAGATGGGTTAGGTTAGGTTATGTTACGTTATAGACGAATATAATGTTCCCACCGAGAAGTAGGGGCCGATACGTCAGGAATGTTGTAAAATACTACATCCGAGATGACAGCCTGCCTTAGGTTAGGATATATATCGCTGTAGACGTATATAACGTCCCAACCGAGACGTCTGGGACGGCACGAATGGGATTCTGTAAAACATTACCAGCGAGGGGCTAGATGGGTTACGTTAGGTTGTGATACGTTATAGACGTATATAATGTCCCCACCGTGAAGTATGGGCCGATACGCCAGGCATGTTGTAAAGTACTGCATCCGAGATGATGGCCTGCCTTAGGTTAGGATATATAACGCTATAGACGTATTTAATATCCCAATCGAGACGTACGGAACGACACGAACGCGATTCTGTAAAACATCACCAGCGAGGGCCTAGATGTGTTAGGTTAGGTTATATTACGTAATAGACGAATATAATGTTCCCACCGAGAAGTAGGGGCCGATACGCCAGGAATGTTGTAAAATACTACATCCGAGATGATAGCCTGCCTTAGGTTAGGATATATAACGCTATAGACGTATATAATATTCCAACCGAGATGTACGGGACGTCACGATCGGGATTCTGTAAAACATTACCAGCGAGGGGCTAGATGTGTTAGGTTAGGTTATGTTACGTTATAGACGAATATAATGTTCCCACCAAGAAGTAGGGGCCGATACGCCAGGAATGTTGTAAAACACTACATCCGAGATGTTAGCCTGCCTTACGTTAGGATATATATCGCTGTAGACGTATATAACGTCCCAACCGAGACGTACGGGACGGCACGAACGGGATTCTGTAAAACATTACCAGCGAGGGGCTAGATGTGTTAGGTTAGGTTACATTACGTTTTAGACCTATATATTGTTCCCACCGAGAAGTAGGGGCCGATACGCCAGACATGTTGTAAAATACTGCATCCTAGATGATAGCCTGCATTAGGTTAGGATATATATCGCTGTAGACGTATATAATATCCCAACCGAGATGTACGGGACGACAGGGACGGGATTCTGTAAAACATTACCAGCGAGGGGCTAGATGTGTTAGGTTAGGTTACATTACGTTATAGACCTATATAATGTTCCCACCGAGAAGTAGGGGCCGATACGTCAGAAATGTCGTAAAATACTACATCCGAGATGATAGCCTGCCTCAGGTTAGGATATATAACGCTATAGACGTATATAATATTCCAACCGAGATGTACAGGACGTCACGAACGAGATTCCGTAAAACATTACCAGCGAGGGCCTAGATGTGTTAGGTTAGGTTATATTACGTAAGAGACGAATATAATGTTCCCACCGAGAAGTAGGGGCCGATACGCCAGGAATGTTGTAAAACACTACATCCGAGATGTTAGCCTGCCTTACGTTAGGATATATATCGCTGTAGACGTATATAACTTCCCAACCGAGACGTACGGGACGGCACGAACGGGATTCTGTAAAACATTACCAGCGGGGTGCTAGATGGGTTAGGTTAGGTTGTGATACGTTATAGACGTATATAATGTTCCCACCGAGAAGTAGGGGCCGATACGCCAGGCATGTTGTAAAATATTGCATCCGAGATGATAGCCTGCCTTAGGTTAGGATATATAACGCTGTAGACGTATATAATGTCCCAACCGAGACGTACGGGACGACACAAACGGGATTCTGTAAAACATTACCGGCGAGGGGCTAGATGTGTTAGGTTAGGTTATATTACGTTATAGACCTATATAATGTTCCCACCGAGAAGTAGGGGCCGATACGCCAGGAATGTTGTAAAACACTACATCCGAGATGTTAGCCTGCCTTACGTTAGGATATATAACGCTGTAGACGTATATAACGTCCCAACCGAGACGGACGGGATGAAACGAACGGGATTCTGTAAAACATTACCAGCGAGGGGCTAGATGGGTTAGGTTAGGTTATGTTACGTTATAGACGAATATAATGTTCCCACCGAGAAGTAGGGGCCGATACGTCAGGAATGTTGTAAAATACTACATCCGAGATGACAGCCTGCCTTAGGTTAGGATATATATCGCTGTAGACGTATATAACGTCCCAACCGAGACGTCTGGGACGGCACGAATGGGATTCTGTAAAACATTACCAGCGAGGGGCTAGATGGGTTACGTTAGGTTGTGATACGTTATAGACGTATATAATGTCCCCACCGTGAAGTATGGGCCGATACGCCAGGCATGTTGTAACGTACTGCATCCGCGATGATGGCCTGCCTTAGGTTAGGATATATAACGCTATAGACGTATTTAATATCCCAATCGAGACGTACGGAACGACACGAACGCGATTCTGTAAAACATCACCAGCGAGGGCCTAGATGTGTTAGGTTAGGTTATATTACGTTATAGACGAATATAATGTTCCCACCGAGAAGTAGGGGCCGATACGTCAGGAATGTTGTAGAATACTACATCCGAGATGTTAGCCTGCCTTAGGTTAATATATATAACGCTATAGACGTATATAATGTCCCAACCGAGACGTACGGGACGACACGAACGGGATTCTGAAAACTTTACCAGCGAGGGGCTAGATGGGTTAGGTTAGGTTATGTTACGTTATAGACCTATATAATGTTCCCACCGGGAAGTAGAGGCCGATACGCCAGGAATGTTGTAAAATACTACATCCGAGATGTTAGCCTGCCTTACGTTAGGATATATATCGCTGTAGACGTATATAATATCCCAACCGACATGTACGGGACGACAGGGACGGGATTCTGTAAAACATTACCAGCGAGGGGCTAGATATGTTAGGTTAGGTTACATTACGTTATAGACCTATATAATGTTCCCACAGAGAAGTAGGGGCCGATACGTCAGGAATGTCGTAAAATACTACATCCGAGATGATAGCCTGCCTCAGGTTAGGATATATAACGCTATAGACGTATATAATATTCCAACGGAGATGTACAGGACGTCACGAACGAGATTCTGTAAAACATTACCAGCGAGGGCCTAGATGTGTTAGGTTAGGTTATATTACGTAATAGACGAATATAATGTTCCCACCGAGAAGTAGGGGCCGATACGCCAGGAATGTTGTAAAACACTACATCCGAGATGTTAGCCTGCCTTAGGTTAGGATATATAACGCTATAGACGTATATAATATTCCAACCGAGATGTACGGGACGTCACGAACGGGATTCTGTAAAACATTACCAGCGAGGGGCTAGATGTGTTAGGTTAGGTTATGTTACGTTATAGACGAATATAATGTTCCCACCAAGAAGTAGGGGCCGACACGTCAGGAATGTTGTAGAATACTACATCCGAGATGATAGCCTGCCTTAGGTTAGGATATATAACGCTATAGACGTATATAATGTCCCAACCGAGACGTACGGGACGACACGAACGGGATTCTGTAAAACATTACCAGCGAGGGCCTAGATGTGTTAGGTTAGGTTATATTACGTAACAGACGAATATAATGTTCCCACCGAGAAGTAGGGGCCGATACGCCAGGAATGTTGTAAAACACTACATCCGAGATGTTAGCCTGCCTTACATTAGGATATATATCGCTGTAGACGTATATAACGTCCCAACCGAGACGTACGGGACGGCACGAACGGGATTCTGTAAAACATTACCAGCGATGTGCTAGATGGGTTAGGTTAGGTTGTGATACGTTATAGACGTATATAATGTTCCCACCGAGAAGTAGGGGACGATACGCCAGGCATGTTGTAAAATACTACATCCGAGATGTTAGCCTGCCTTACGTTAGGATATATATCGGTGTAGACGTAAATAATATCCCAACCGAGATGTACGGGGCGACAGGAACGGGATTCCGTAAAACATTACCAGCGAGGGGCTAGATGGGTTAGGTTAGGATGTGATACGCTATAGACGTATATAATGTTCGCACCGAGAAGTAGGGGCCGATACGCCAGGAATGTTGTAAAATACCACATCCGAGATGATAGCCTGCCTTAGGTTAGGATATATAACGCTATAGACGTATATAATATTCCAACCGAGATGTACGGGACGTCACGAACGGGATTCTGTAAAACATTACCAGCGAGGGGCTAGATGTGTTAGGTTAGGTTATGTTACGTTATAGACGAATATAATGTTCCCACCAAGAAGTAGGGGCCGATACGCCAGGAATGTTGTAAAATACTACATCCGAGATGTTAGCCTGCCTTACGTTAGGATATATATCGCTGTAGACGTTTATAATATCCCAACCGAGATGTACGGGACGACAGGAACGGGATTCTGTAAAACATTACCAGCGAGGGGCTAGATGGGTTAGGTTAGGATGTGATACGCTATAGACGTATATAATGTTCCCACCGAGAACGGGGGCCGATACGCCAGGAATGTTGTAAAATACTACACCCGAGATGATAGCCTGCCTTAGGTTAGGATATATAACGCTATAGACGTATATAATATTCCAACCGAGATGTACCGGACGTCACGAACGAGATTCTCTAAAACATTACCAGCGAGGGGCTAGATGGGTTAGGTTAGGTTATGTTACGTTATAGACGAATATAATGTTCCCACCGAGAAGTAGGGGCCGATACGTCAGGAATGTTGTAAAATACTACATCCGAGATGACAGCCTGCCTTAGGTTAGGATATATATCGCTGTAGACGTATATAACGTCCCAACCGAGAAGTCTGGGACGGCACGAATGGGATTCTGTAAAACATTACCAGCGAGGGGCTAGATGGGTTACGTTAGGTTGTGATACGTTATAGACGTATATAATGTCCCCACCGTGAAGTATGGGCCGATACGCCAGGCATGTTGTAAAGTACTGCATCCGCGATGATGGCCTGCCTTAGGTTAGGATATATAACGCTATAGACGTATTTAATATCCCAATCGAGACGTACGGAACGACACGAACGCGATTCTGTAAAACATCACCAGCGAGGGCCTAGATGTGTTAGGTTAGGTTATATTACGTAATAGACGAATATAATGTTCCCACCGAGAAGTAGGGGCCGATACGCCAGGAATGTTGTAAAATACTACATCCGAGATGTTAGCCTGCCTTACGTTAGGATATATATCGCTGTAGACGTATATAACGTTCCAACCGAGACGTACGGGACGGCACGAACGGGATTCTGTAAAACATTACCAGCGAGGGGCTAGATGGGTTAGGTTAGGTTGTGATACGCTATGGACGTATATAATGGTCCCACCGAGAACGCGGTCCGATACGCCAGGAATGTTGTAAAATACTACATCCGAGATGATAGCCTGCCTTAGGTTAGGATATATAACGCTATAGACGTATATAATATTCCAACCGAGATGTACGGGACGTCACGAACGGGATTCTGTAAAACATTACCAGCGAGGGGCTAGATGTGTTAGGTTAGGTTATGTTACGTTATAGACGAATATAATGTTCCCACCAAGAAGTAGGGGCCGATACGCCAGGAATGTTGTAAAACACTACATCCGAGATGTTAGCCTGCCTTACGTTAGGATATATATCGCTGTAGACGTATATAACGTCCCAACCGAGACGTACGGGACGGCACGAACGGGATTCTGTAAAACATTACCAGCGAGGGGCTAGATGTGTTAGGTTAGGTTACATTACGTTTTAGACCTATATAATGTTCCCACCGAGAAGTAGGGGCCGATACGCCAGACATGTTGTAAAATACTGCATCCTAGATGATAGCCTGCATTAGGTTAGGATATATAACGCTATAGACGTATATAATATTCCAACCGAGATGTACGGGAGGTCACGAACGGGATTCTGAAAACTTTACCAGCGAGGGGCTAGATGGGTTAGGTTAGGTTATGTTACGTTATAGACCTATATAATGATCCCACCGAGAAGTAGAGGCCGATACGCCAGGAATGTTGTAAAATACTACATCCGAGATGTTATCCTGCCTTACGTTAGGATATATATCGCTGTAGACGTATATAATATCCCAACCGAGATGCACGGGACCACAGGGACGGGATTCTGTAAAACATTACCAGCGAGGGCCTAGATGTGTTAGGTTAGGTTATATTACGTAATAGACGAATATAATGTTCCCACCGAGAAGTAGGGGCCGATACGCCAGGAATGTTGTAAAATACTACATCCGAGATGTTAGCCTGCCTTACGTTAGGATATATGTCGCTGTAGACGTATATAATATCCCAACCGAGATGTACGGGACGACAGGAACGGGATTCAGTAAAACATTACCAGCGAGGGGCTAGATGTGTTAGGTTAGGTTATATTACGCTATAGACCTATATAATGTTCCCACCAAGAAGTATAGGCCGATACGCCGGGAATGTTGTAAAATACTACATCCGAGATGTTAGCCTGCCTTACGTTAGGATATATATCGCTGTAGACGTATATAACGTTCCAACCGAGACGTACGGGACGGCACGAACGGGATTCTGTAAAACATTACCAGCGAGGGCCTAGATGTGTTAGGTTAGGTTATATTACGCTATAGACCTATATAATGTTCCCACCAAGAAGTATAGGCCGATACGCCAGGAATGTTGTAAAACACTACATCCGAGATGTTAGCCTGCCTTACGTTAGGATATATATCGCTGTAGACGTATATAACGTCCCAACCGAGACGTACGGGACGGCACGAACGGGATTCTGTAAAACATTACCAGCGAGGGGCTAGATGTGTTAGGTTAGGTTACATTACGTTTTAGACCTATATAATGTTCCCACCGAGAAGTAGGGGCCGATACGCCAGGAATGTTGTAAAATACTACATCCGAGATGTTAGCCTGCCTTACGTTAGGATATATATCGCTGTAGACGTATATAATATCCCAACCGAGATGCACGGGACCACAGGGACGGGATTCTGTAAAACATTACCAGCGAGGGCCTAGGTGTGTTAGGTTAGGTTATATTACGTAATAGACGAATATAATGTTCCCACGGAGAAGTAGGGGCCGATACGCCAGGAATGTTGTAAAATACTACATCCGAGATGTTAGCCTGCCTTACGTTAGGATATATGTCGCTGTAGACGTATATAATATCCCAACCGAGATGTACGGGACGACAGGAACGGGATTCAGTAAAACATCACCAGCGAGGGGCTAGATGTGTTAGGTTAGGTTATATTACGCTATAGACCTATATAATGTTCCCACCAAGAAGTATAGGCCGATACGCCAGGAATGTTGTAAAATACTACATCCGAGATGTTAGCCTGCCTTACGTTAGGATATATATCGCTGTAGACGTATATAACGTTCCAACCGAGACGTACGGGACGGCACGAACGGGATTCTGTAAAACATTACCAGCGAGGGCCTAGATGTGTTAGGTTAGGTGATATTACGCTATAGACCTATATAATGTTCCCACCAAGAAGTATAGGCCGATACGCCAGGAATGTTGTAAAATAGTACATCCGAGGTGTTAGCATGCCTTACGTTAGGATATATATCGCTGTAGACGTATATAACGTTCCAACCGAGACGTACGGGACGGCACGAACGGGATTCTGTAAAACATTACCAGCGAGGGCCTAGATGTGTTAGGTTAGGTTATATTACGTAATAGACGAATATAATATTCCCACCGAGAAGTAGGTGCCGATACGCCAGGAATGTTGTAAAATACTACATCCGAGATGTTGGCCTGCCTTACGTTAGGATATATATCGCTGTAGACGTATATAATATCCCAACCGAGATGTACGGGACGACAGGAACGGGATTCCGTAAAACATTACCAGCGAGGGGCTAGATGGGTTAGGTTAGGTTGTGATACGCTATGGACGTATATAATGGTCCCACCGAGAGCGGGGGCCGATACGCCAGGAATGTTGTAAAATACTACATCCGAGATGATAGCCTGCCTTAGGTTAGGATATATAACGCTATAGACGTATATAATATTCCAACCGAGATGTACAGGACGTCACGAACGAGATTCTGTAAAACATTACCAGCGAGGGCCTGGATGTGTTAGGTTAGGTTATATTACGTAACAGACGAATATAATGTTCCCACCGAGAAGTAGGGGCCGATGCGCCAGGAATGTTGTAAAACACTACATCCGAGATGTTAGCCTGCCTTACGTTAGGATATATATCGCTGTAGACGTATATAACGTCCCAACCGAGACGTACGGGACGGCACGAACGGGATTCTGTAAAACATTACCAGCGAGGGGCTAGATGTGTTAGGTTAGGTTACATTACGTTTTAGACCTATATAATGTTCCCACCGAGAAGTAGGGGCCGATACGCCAGACATGTTGTAAAATACTGCATCCTAGATGATAGCCTGCATTAGGTTAGGATATATAACGCTATAGACGTATATAATACTCCAACCGAGATGTACGGGAGGTCACGAACGGGATTCTGTAAAACATTACCAGCGAGGGGCTAGATGTGTTAGGTTAGGTTATATTACGTTATAGACGAATATAATGTTCCCACCGAGAAGTAGGGGCCGATACGTCAGGAATGTTGTAGAATACTACATCCGAGATGTTAGCCTGCCTTACGTTAGGATATATATCGCTGTAGACGTATATAATATCCCAACCGAGATGTACGGGACGACAGGAACGGGATTCAGTAAAACATTACCAGCGAGGGGCTAGATGTGTTAGGTTAGGTTATATTACGCTATAGACCTATATAATGTTCCCACCAAGAAGTATAGGCCGATACGCCAGGAATGTTGTAAAATACTACATCCGAGATGTTAGCCTGCCTTACGTTAGGATATATATCGCTGTAGACGTATATAACGTTCCAACAGAGACGTACGGGACGGCACCAACGGGATTCTGTAAAACATTACCAGCGGGGTGCTAGATGGGTTAGGTTAGGTTGTGATACGTTATAGACGTATATAATGTTCCCACCGAGAAGTAGGGGCCGATACGCCAGGCATGTTGTAAAATACTGCATCCGAGATGATAGCCTGCCTTAGGTTAGGATATATAACGCTGTAGACGTATATAATGTCTCAACCGAGACGTACGGGACGACACAAACGGGATTCTGTAAAACATTACCGGCGAGGGGCTAGATGTGTTCGGTTAGGTTATATTACGTTATAGACCTATATAATGTTCCCACCAAGAAGTAGGGGCCGGTACGCCAGGAATGTTGTAAAATACTACATCCGAGATGATAGCCTGCCTTAGGTTAGGATATATAACGCTATAGACGTATATAATATTCCAACCGAGATGTACAGGACGTCACGAACGAGATTCTGTAAAACATTACCAGCGAGGGCCTGGATGTGTTAAGTTAGGTTATATTACGTAACAGACGAATATAATGTTCCCACCGAGAAGTAGGGGCCGATACGCCAGGAATGTTGTAAAACACTACATCCGAGATGTTAGCCTGCCTTACGTTAGGATATATATCGCTGTAGACGTATATAACGTCCCAACCGAGACGTACGGGACGGCACGAACGGGATTCTGTAAAACATTACCAGCGAGGGGCTAGATGTGTTAGGTTAGGTTACATTACGTTTTAGACCTATATAATGTTCCCACCGAGAAGTAGGGGCCGATACGCCAGGAATGTTGTAAAATACTACATCCGAGATGTTAGCCTGCCTTACGTTAGGATATATATCGCTGTAGACGTATATAATATCCCAACCGAGATGTACGGGACGACAGGGACGGGATTCTGTAAAACATTACCAGCGAGGGGCTAGATATGTTAGGTTAGGTTACATTACGTTATAGACCTATATAATGTTCCCACCGAGAAGTAGGGGCCGATACGTCAGGAATGTCGTAAAATACTACATCCGAGATGTTAGCCTGCCTTACGTTAGGATATATGTCGCTGTAGACGTATATAATATCCCAACCGAGATGTACGGGACGACAGGAACGGGATTCAGTAAAACATTACCAGCGAGGGGATAGATGTGTTAGGTTAGGTTATATTACGCTATAGACCTATATAATGTTCCCACCAAGAAGTATAGGCCGATACGCCAGGAATGTTGTAAAATACTACATCCGAGATGTTAGCCTGCCTTACGTTAGGATATATATCGCTGTAGACGTATATAACGTTCCAACAGAGACGTACGGGACGACACGAACGGGATTCTGTAAAACATTACCAGCCAGGGGCTAGATGGGTTAGGTTAGGATGTGATACGCTATAGACGTATATAATGTTCGCACCGAGAAGTAGGGGCCGATACGCCAGGAATGTTGTAAAATACCACATCCGAGATGATAGCCTGCCTTAGGTTAGGATATATAACGCTGTAGACGTATATAATGTCTCAACCGAGACGTACGGGACGACACAAACGGGATTCTGTAAAACATTACCGGCGAGGGGCTAGATGTGTTAGGTTAGGTTATATTACGTTATAGACCTATATAATGTTCCCACCAAGAAGTAGGGGCCGGTACGCCAGGAATGTTGTAAAATACTACATCCGAGATGATAGCCTGCCTTAGGTTAGGATATATAACGCTATAGACGTATATAATATTCCAACCGAGATATACGGGACGTCACGAACGGGATTCTGTAAAACATTACCAGCGAGGGGCTAGATGTGTTAGGTTAGGTTATATTACGTTATAGACGAATATAATGTTCCCACCGAGAAGTAGGGGCCGACACGTCAGGAATGTTGTAGAATACTACATCCGAGATGATAGCCTGCCTTAGGTTAGGATATATAACGCTATAGACGTATATAACGTCCCAACCGAGACGTACGGGACGGCACGAACGGGATTCTGTAAAACATTACCAGCGAGGTGCTAGATGGGTTAGGTTAGGTTGTGATACGTTATAGACGTATATAATGTTCCCACCGAGAAGTAGGGGACGATACGCCAGGCATGTTGTAAAATACTACATCCGAGATGTTAGCCTGCCTTACGTTAGGATATATATCGGTGTAGACGTAAATAATATCCCAACCGAGATGTACGGGACGACAGGAACGGGATTCCGTAAAACATTACCAGCGAGGGGCTAGATGGGTTAGGTTAGGTTGTGATACGCTATGGACGTATATAATGTTCCCACCGAGAAGTAGGGGCCGATACGCCAGGCATGTCGTAAAATACTGCATCCGAGATGATAGCCTGCCTTAGGTTAGGATATATAACGCTGTAGACGTATATAATGTCCCAACCGAGACGTACGGGACGACACGAACGGGATTCTGTAAAACATTACCAGCCAGGGGCTAGATGGGTTAGGTTAGGATGTGATACGCTATAGACGTATATAATGTTCGCACCGAGAAGTAGGGGCCGATACGCCAGGAATGTTGTAAAATACCACATCCGAGATGATAGCCTGCCTTAGGTTAGGATATATAACGCTATAGACGTATATAATATTCCAACCGAGATGTACGGGACGTCACGAACGGGATTCTGTAAAACATTACCAGCGAGAGGCTAGATGTGCTAGGTTAGGTTATGTTACGTTATAGACGAATATAATGTTCCCACCAAGAAGTAGGGGCCGATACGCCAGGAATGTTGTAAAATACTACATCCGAGATGTTAGCCTGCCTTACGTTAGGATATATATCGCTGTAGACGTTTATAATATCCCAACCGAGATGTACGGGACGACAGGAACGGGATTCTGTAAAACATTACCAGCGAGGGGCTAGATGGGTTAGGTTAGGTTATGTTACGTTATAGACGAATATAATGTTCCCACCGAGAAGTAGGGGCCGATACGCCAGGAATGTTGTAAAATACTACATCCGAGATGTTAGCCTGCCTTACGTTAGGATATATATCGCTGTAGACGTATATAATATCCCAACCGAGATGTACGGGACGACAGGGACGGGATTCTGTAAAACATTACCAGCGAGGGGCTAGATATGTTAGGTTAGGTTACATTACGTTATAGACCTATATAATGTTCCCACCGAGAAGTAGGGGCCGATACGTCAGGAATGTCGTAAAATACTACATCCGAGATGTTAGCCTGCCTTACGTTAGGATATATGTCGCTGTAGACGTATATAATATCCCAACCGAGACGTACGGGACGACAGGAACGGGATTCAGTAAAACATTACCGGCGAGGGGCTAGATGTGTTAGGTTAGGTTATATTACGTTATAGACCTATATAATGTTCCCACCAAGAAGTAGGGGCCTGTACGCCAGGAATGTTGTAAAATACTACATCCGAGATGATAGCCTGCCTTAGGTTAGGATATATAACGCTATAGACGTATATAATATTCCAACCGAGATATACGGGACGTCACGAACGGGATTCTGTAAAACATTACCAGCGAGGGGCTAGATGTGTTAGGTTAGGTTATATTACGTTATAGACGAATATAATGTTCCCACCGAGAAGTAGGGGCCGACACGTCAGGAATGTTGTAGAATACTACATCCGAGATGATAGCCTGCCTTAGGTTAGGATATATAACGCTATAGACGTATATAACGTCCCAACCGAGACGTACGGGACGGCACGAACGGGATTCTGTAAAACATTACCAGCGAGGTGCTAGATGGGTTAGGTTAGGTTGTGATACGTTATAGACGTATATAATGTTCCCACCGAGAAGTAGGGGACGATACGCCAGGCATGTTGTAAAATACTACATCCGAGATGTTAGCCTGCCTTACGTTAGGATATATATCGCTGTAGACGTATATAACGTTCCAACAGAGACGTACGGGACGGCACCAACGGGATTCTGTAAAACATTACCAGCCGGGTGCTAGATGGGTTAGGTTAGGTTGTGATACGTTATAGACGTATATAATGTTCCCACCGAGAAGTAGGGGCCGATACGCCAGGCATGTTGTAAAATACTGCATCCGAGATGATAGCCTGCCTTAGGTTAGGATATATAACGCTGTAGACGTATATAATGTCTCAACCGAGACGTACGGGACGACACAAACGGGATTCTGTAAAACATTACCGGCGAGGGGCTAGATGTGTTAGGTTAGGTTATATTACGTTATAGACCTATATAATGTTCCCACCAAGAAGTAGGGGCCGGTACGCCAGGAATGTTGTAAAATACTACATCCGAGATGATAGCCTGCCTTAGGTTAGGATATATAACGCTATAGACGTATATAATATTCCAACCGAGATATACGGGACGTCACGAACGGGATTCTGTAAAACATTACCAGCGAGGGGCTAGATGTGTTAGGTTAGGTTATATTACGTTATAGACGAATATAATGTTCCCACCGAGAAGTAGGGGCCGACACGTCAGGAATGTTGTAGAATACTACATCCGAGATGATAGCCTGCCTTAGGTTAGGATATATAACGCTATAGACGTATATAACGTCCCAACCGAGACGTACGGGACGGCACGAACGGGATTCTGTAAAACATTCCCAGCGAGGTGCTAGATGGGTTAGGTTAGGTTGTGATACGTTATAGACGTATATAATGTTCCCACCGAGAAGTAGGGGACGATACGCCAGGCATGTTGTAAAATACTACATCCGAGATGTTAGCCTGCCTTACGTTAGGGTATATATCGGTGTAGACGTAAATAATATCCCAACCGAGATGTACGGGACGACAGGAACGGGATTCCGTAAAACATTACCAGCGAGGGGCTAGATGGGTTGGGTTAGGTTGTGATACGCTATGGACGTATATAATGTTCCCACCGAGAAGTAGGGGCCGATACGCCAGGCATGTTGTAAAATACTGCATCCGAGATGATAGCCTGCCTTAGGTTAGGATATATAACGCTGTAGACGTATATAATGTCCCAACCGAGACGTACGGGACGACACGAACGGGATTCTGTAAAACATTACCAGCCAGGGGCTAGATGGGTTAGGTTAGGATGTGATACGCTATAGACGTATATAATGTTCGCACCGAGAAGTAGGGGCCGATACGCCAGGAATGTTGTAAAATACCACATCCGAGATGATAGCCTGCCTTAGGTTAGGATATATAACGCTGTAGACGTATATAATGTCTCAACCGAGACGTACGGGACGACACAAACGGGATTCTGTAAAACATTACCGGCGAGGGGCTAGATGTGTTAGGTTAGGTTATATTACGTTATAGACCTATATAATGTTCCCACCAAGAAGTAGGGGCCGGTACGCCAGGAATGTTGTAAAATACTACATCCGAGATGATAGCCTGCCTTAGGTTAGGATATATAACGCTATAGACGTATATAATATTCCAACCGAGATATACGGGACGTCACGAACGGGATTCTGTAAAACATTACCAGCGAGGGGCTAGATGTGTTAGGTTAGGTTATATTACGTTATAGACGAATATAATGTTCCCACCGAGAAGTAGGGGCCGACACGTCAGGAATGTTGTAGAATACTACATCCGAGATGATAGCCTGCCTTAGGTTAGGATATATAACGCTATAGACGTATATAACGTCCCAACCGAGACGTACGGGACGGCACGAACGGGATTCTGTAAAACATTACCAGCGAGGTGCTAGATGGGTTAGGTTAGGTTGTGATACGTTATAGACGTATATAATGTTCCCACCGAGAAGTAGGGGACGATACGCCAGGCATGTTGTAAAATACTACATCCGAGATGTTAGCCTGCCTTACGTTAGGATATATATCGGTGTAGACGTAAATAATATCCCAACCGAGATGTACGGGACGACAGGAACGGGATTCCGTAAAACATTACCAGCGAGGGGCTAGATGGGTTAGGTTAGGTTGTGATACGCTATGGACGTATATAATGTTCCCACCAAGAAGTAGGGGCCGATACGCCAGGAATGTTGTAAAATACTACATCCGAGATGTTAGCCTGCCTTACGTTAGGATATATAT
The DNA here is from genome assembly GCA_963969225.1 of Xylocopa violacea. Lineage (NCBI taxonomy): Eukaryota > Metazoa > Arthropoda > Insecta > Hymenoptera > Apidae > Xylocopa > Xylocopa violacea. Next base: position 81,090 of record CAXAJV010000762.1, read on the forward strand.
CGCTGTAGACGTTTATAATATCCCAACCGAGATGTACGGGACGACAGGAACGGGATTCTGTAAAACATTACCAACGAGGGGCTAGATGGGTTAGGTTAGGTTATATTACGTAATAGACGAATATAATGTTCCCACCGAGAAGTAGGGGCCGATACGCCAGGAATGTTGTAAATCACTACATCCGAGATGTTAGCCTGCCTTACGTTAGGATATATATCGCTGTAGACGTATATAACGTACCAACCGAGACGGACGGGATGAAACGAACGGGATTCTGTAAAACATTACCAGCGAGGGGCTAGATGGGTTAGGTTAGGTTATGTTACGTTATAGACGAATATAATGTTCCCACCGAGAAGTAGGGGCCGATACGTCAGGAATGTTGTAAAATACTACATCCGAGATGACAGCCTGCCTTATGTTAGGATATATATCGCTGTAGACGTATATAACGTCCCAACCGAGACGTCTGGGACGGCACGAATGGGATTCTGTAAAACATTACCAGCGAGGGGCTAGATGGGTTACGTTAGGTTGTGATACGTTATAGACGTATATAATGTCCCCACCGTGAAGTATGGGCCGATACGCCAGGCATGTTGTAAAGTACTCCATCCGAGATGATGGCCTGCCTTAGGTTAGGATATATAACGCTATAGACGTATTTAATATCCCAATCGAGACGTACGGAACGACACGAACGCGATTCTGTAAAACATCACCAGCGAGGGCCTAGATGTGTTTGGTTAGGTTATATGACGTAATAGACGAATATAATGTTCCCACCGAGAAGTAGGGGCCGATACGCCAGGAATGTTGTAAAATACTACATCCGAGATGTTAGCCTGCCTTACGTTAGGATATATATCGCTGTAGACGTATATAACGTTCCAACCGAGACGTACGGGACGGCACGAACGGGATTCTGTAAAACATTACCAGCGAGGGCCTAGATGTGTTAGGTTAGGTTATATTACGTAATAGACGAATATAATATTCCCACCGAGAAGTAGGGGCCGATACGCCAGGAATGTTGTAAAATACTACATCCGAGATGTTGGCCTGCCTTACGTTAGGATATATATCGCTGTAGACGTATATAATATCCCAACCGAGATGTACGGGACGACAGGAACGGGATTCCGTAAAACATTACCAGCGAGGGGCTAGATGGGTTAGGTTAGGTTGTGATACGCTATGGACGTATATAATGGTCCCACCGAGAACGGCGGCCGATACGCCAGGAATGTTGTAAAATACTACATCCGAGATGATAGCCTGCCTTAGGTTAGGATATATAACGCTATGGACGTATATAATACTCCAACCGAGATGTACGGGACGTCACGAACGGGATTCTGTAAAACATTACCAGCGAGGGGCTAGATGTGTTAGGTTAGGTTATGTTACGTTATAGAAGAATATAATGTTCCCACCAAGAAGTAGGGGCCGATACGCCAGGAATGTTGTAAAACACTACATCCGAGATGTTAGCCTGCCTTACGTTAGGATATATATCGCTGTAGACGTATATAACGTCCCAACCGAGACGTACGGGACGGCACGAACGGGATTCTGTAAAACATTACCAGCGAGGGGCTAGATGTGTTAGGTTAGGTTACATTACGTTTTAGACCTATATAATGTTCCCACCGAGTAGTAGGGGCCGATACGCCAGACATGTTGTAAAATACTACATCCGAGATGTTAGCCTGCCTTACGTTAGGATATATGTCGCTGTAGACGTATATAATATCCCAACCGAGATGTACGGGACGACAGGAACGGGATTCAGTAAAACATTACCAGCGAGGGGCTAGATGTGTTAGGTTAGGTTATATTACGCTATAGACCTATATAATGTTCCCACCAAGAAGTATAGGCCGATACGCCAGGAATGTTGTAAAATACTACATCCGAGATGTTAGCCTGCCTTACGTTAGGATATATATCGCTGTAGACGTATATAACGTTCCAACAGAGACGTACGGGACGGCACCAACGGGATTCTGTAAAACATTACCAGCCGGGTGCTAGATGGGTTAGGTTAGGTTGTGATACGTTATAGACGTATATAATGTTCCCACCGAGAAGTAGGGGCCGATACGCCAGGCATGTTGTAAAATACTGCATCCGAGATGATAGCCTGCCTTAGGTTAGGATATATAACGCTGTAGACGTATATAATGTCTCAACCGAGACGTACGGGACGACACAAACGGGATTCTGTAAAACATTACCGGCGAGGGGCTAGATGTGTTAGGTTAGGTTATATTACGTTATAGACCTATATAATGTTCCCACCAAGAAGTAGGGGCCGGTACGCCAGGAATGTTGTAAAATACTACATCCGAGATGATAGCCTGCCTTAGGTTAGGATATATAACGCTATAGACGTATATAATATTCCAACCGAGATATACGGGACGTCACGAACGGGATTCTGTAAAACATTACCAGCGAGGGGCTAGATGTGTTAGGTTAGGTTATATTACGTTATAGACGAATATAATGTTCCCACCGAGAAGTAGGGGCCGACACGTCAGGAATGTTGTAGAATACTACATCCGAGATGATAGCCTGCCTTAGGTTAGGATATATAACGCTATAGACGTATATAACGTCCCAACCGAGACGTACGGGACGGCACGAACGGGATTCTGTAAAACATTACCAGCGAGGTGCTAGATGGGTTAGGTTAGGTTGTGATACGTTATAGACGTATATAATGTTCCCACCGAGAAGTAGGGGACGATACGCCAGGCATGTTGTAAAATACTACATCCGAGATGTTAGCCTGCCTTACGTTAGGATATATATCGGTGTAGACGTAAATAATATCCCAACCGAGATGTACGGGACGACAGGAACGGGATTCCGTAAAACATTACCAGCGAGGGGCTAGATGGGTTAGGTTAGGTTGTGATACGCTATGGACGTATATAATGTTCCCACCGAGAAGTAGGGGCCGATACGCCAGGAATGTTGTAAAATACCACATCCGAGATGATAGCCTGCCTTAGGTTAGGATATATAACGCTATAGACGTATATAATATTCCAACCGAGATGTACGGGACGTCACGAACGGGATTCTGTAAAACATTACCAGCGAGAGGCTAGATGTGTTAGGTTAGGTTATGTTACGTTATAGACGAATATAATGTTCCCACCAAGAAGTAGGGGCCGATACGCCAGGAATGTTGTAAAATACTACATCCGAGATGTTAGCCTGCCTTACGTTAGGATATATATCGCTGTAGACGTTTATAATATCCCAACCGAGATGTACGGGACGACAGGAACGGGATTCTGTAAAACATTACCAGCGAGGGGCTAGATGGGTTAGGTTAGGTTATATTACGTAATAGACGAATATAATGTTCCCACCGAGAAGTAGGGGCCGATACGCCAGGAATGTTGTAAATCACTACATCCGAGATGTTAGCCTGCCTTACGTTAGGATATATATCGCTGTAGACGTATATAACGTACCAACCGAGACGGACGGGATGAAACGAACGGGATTCTGTAAAACATTACCAGCGAGGGGCTAGATGGGTTAGGTTAGGTTATGTTACGTTATAGACGAATATAATGTTCCCACCGAGAAGTAGGGGCCGATACGTCAGGAATGTTGTAAAATACTACATCCGAGATGACAGCCTGCCTTATGTTAGGATATATATCGCTGTAGACGTATATAACGTCCCAACCGAGACGTCTGGGACGGCACGAATGGGATTCTGTAAAACATTACCAGCGAGGCGCTAGATGGGTTACGTTAGGTTGTGATACGTTATAGACGTATATAATGTCCCCACCGTGAAGTATGGGCCGATACGCCAGGCATGTTGTAAAGTACTGCATCCGAGATGATGGCCTGCCTTAGGTTAGGATATATAACGCTATAGACGTATTTAATATCCCAATCGAGAATTCGGAACGACACGAACGCGATTCTGTAAAACATCACCAGCGAGGGCCTAGATGTGTTAGGTTAGGTTATATTACGTAATAGACGAATATAATGTTCCCACCGAGAAGTAGGGGCCGATACGCCAGGAATGTTGTAAAATACTACATCCGAGATGTTAGCCTGCCTTACGTTAGGATATATATCGCTGTAGACGTATATAACGTTCCAACCGAGACGTACGGGACGGCACGAACGGGATTCTGTAAAACATTACCAGCGAGGGCCTAGATGTGTTAGGTTAGGTTATATTACGTAATAGACGAATATAATATTCCCACCGAGAAGTAGGGGCCGATACGCCAGGAATGTTGTAAAATACTACATCCGAGATGTTGGCCTGCCTTACGTTAGGATATATATCGCTGTAGACGTATATAATATCCCAACCGAGATGTACGGGACGACAGGAACGGGATTCCGTAAAACATTACCAGCGAGGGGCTAGATGTGTTAGGTTAGGTTATATTACGCTATAGACCTATATAATGTTCCCACCAAGAAGTATAGGCCGATACGCCAGGAATGTTGTAAAATACTTCATCCGAGATGTTAGCCTGCCTTACGTTAGGATATATATCGCTGTAGACGTATATAACGTTCCAACCGAGACGTACGGGACGGCACGAACGGGATTCTGTAAAACATTACCAGCGAGGGCCTAGATGTGTTAGGTTAGGTTATATTACGCTATAGACCTATATAATGTTCCCACCAAGAAGTATAGGCCGATACGCCAGGAATGTTGTAAAATACTACATCCGAGGTGTTAGCATGCCTTACGTTAGGATATATATCGCTGTAGACGTATATAACGTTCCAACCGAGACGTACGGGACGGCACGAACGGGATTCTGTAAAACATTACCAGCGAGGGCCTAGATGTGTTAGGTTAGGTTATATTACGTAATAGACGAATATAATATTCCCACCGAGAAGTAGGTGCCGATACGCCAGGAATGTTGTAAAATACTACATCCGAGATGTTGGCCTGCCTTACGTTAGGATATATATCGCTGTAGACGTATATAATATCCCAACCGAGATGTACGGGACGACAGGAACGGGATTCCGTAAAACATTACCAGCGAGGGGCTAGATGGGTTAGGTTAGGTTGTGATACGCTATGGACGTATATAATGTTCCCACCGAGAAGAAGGGCCGATACGCCAGGCATGTTGTAAAATACTACATCCGAGATGATAGCCTGCCTTGGGTTAGGATATATAACGCTATAGACGTATATAATATTCCAACCGAGATGTACAGGACGTCACGAACGAGATTCTGTAAAACATTACCAGCGAGGGCCTAGATGTGTTAGGTTAGGTTATATTACGTAACAGACGAATATAATGTTCCCACCGAGTAGTAGGGGCCGATACGCCAGACATGTTGTAAAATACTACATCCGAGATGTTAGCCTGCCTTACGTTAGGATATATGTCGCTGTAGACGTATATAATATCCCAACCGAGATGTACGGGACGACAGGAACGGGATTCAGTAAAACATTACCAGCGAGGGGCTAGATGTGTTAGGTTAGGTTATATTACGCTATAGACCTATATAATGTTCCCACCAAGAAGTATAGGCCGATACGCCAGGAATGTTGTAAAATACTACATCCGAGATGTTAGCCTGCCTTACGTTAGGATATATATCGCTGTAGACGTATATAACGTTCCAACAGAGACGTACGGGACGGCACCAACGGGATTCTGTAAAACATTACCAGCCGGGTGCTAGATGGGTTAGGTTAGGTTGTGATACGTTATAGACGTATATAATGTTCCCACCGAGAAGTAGGGGCCGATACGCCAGGCATGTTGTAAAATACTGCATCCGAGATGATAGCCTGCCTTAGGTTAGGATATATAACGCTGTAGACGTATATAATGTCTCAACCGAGACGTACGGGACGACACAAACGGGA